>JASVER010000100.1:1262562-1286752 GCA_030449065.1 Oceanodroma leucorhoa
GGGGGGTCGGTAGAGATGCGAGGAGGGGCAGGGGAAGGCGACGAGGGAAGATGGAAGCGCAGGGGGGGGAGGCGAGGAGGTGAAGGGAGAAAGAAGATGCGGGGAGGGGAGGGGAAGGGAAGAGGGGAGGGGGATGCTGAGGGGGAGACACCTGCCCTCGCCCTCGCCCTCCCCGCGGGTGTGCCCGCCAGCCCCGCGCCCGAGGGACCCCCCACGCGTGCACATTCCCCTGGGGCGGGAGGGGCTCACGACGTGGGGGTGCGGGGGGCCGCGGACGGCCGGGGGGTGCTGGACGGGGCGGGGGGGCCGGGTCCAGAAAGCCGGGTCTGTGCGCGCACCCCCCCGACGTCCGCAGGTGGAGGGGCGGCTCTTCCCGCGCCTCGGCTGCGGTTTGGGGCTCCGGGGGGTCTTTGCAGCCTTCCCTGGGGGGCAGCCGCTGTGCGCGGAGCGGGCCGGGCCGGGGGGAGCRGGGAGGGGTGAGAGCCGGGGTGATGGCGTGGAGGGGGTTCGGTAGGATCCTGAGAAACCCGTGACGTAATTATTTTTTAATCAGTATGTTTTTTTCATGGCCATCTCAATTTTTCCTGGACTCCCCTTTTTGAACAGAAAATCTCCTGTATCTTTGTTCCAAGTCTTTCTATTTTTAGATCCCTCAGTAACAGCAAAGCATGAGTTTTAAATATTTTATTTCTTTTTATTTGGCTTTTGCTTAGGACCAGGACCACTGCAGTGTAAACTTTTCAAACATTAGTGTCTCTTCCTAAAAAGTTATTGAGATTATTACTGAGGTGGGCAGGCATGCAGCTACTGTGGATATCAGTGTTTGAGTTCCTGATAACATTAATCATTAGCCATAAAGAGCAGTCATCATACTGAAGTTTGTTTTTATCTTAAGATGCCTGTCAGCTCCCAGAAGATGTACATTAGGTCAGTAAGTACCAGCCTAACGTTAGAAGAGATAGAGCAGATCCCCCAATCGTGATTTTACCAATGAAATAAACATGTTGTTTTATTTTGAGCTGTGATTAACAGTTCAACGTTGTAATGATATCCTCTGATTCTAGCATTGTCTCATAGCTCTGGTATGTCAATTTGTATTCATGCTGTGTAAGTGTTTTGCAGAGGTTTTGCGTATCTGACAGGGATTTATTTCACCTTCACAATTACATTTTCTGGTCTCACCAGCCTCAGGAACCCAAGGAAGGTATATATACATCAGCATCTGTGGTAGTACATGACTCCTAAGAAGTGGAAGTTATTTCATGTATTTTTAGATCATAGCTTTTATGTCCCTGCACACAGCAGAAGATGAAGTTATAGCTGAAATTGTATTCATTTAAGTGTGTTTATTGTAAGTATTTCTGAACAGTCAGTATTGAGTGTTTTTTATTCAGTTTATCTTCATTTTACACCTGAATGCCAGTCCATTTGCTGCCCTTTGATAGCCCCTGCCAAAGTAAGTTTGCACAAATTTAAAATGTTACATACAGATATTGGCTTTAGATAACTGATACGTCATTTTTCACATCAGTTTTCAAGCACCTGTCCAAAGAGTACAGGTCCCAGGTGAGCCCTTAAGTAAATTAAGCTATATTTATAGATGGCTTATAATAGTGCCCATAAGAAGTAGCTTTTGTGGCAGCTGATGGTTATTTTCCTTCTCTGTGGATGTGCAGCTTCCGTACTAAGGGATGTGTGCATAACTTCCCAGTCCTTTTAAATTACTCAAAACTCCTGTTGACTTCAGCCAGAGTTTTGGCTAAGTGAAGAATACAGGATCGTATGGCTTACAGCATGAAACGTACACCCAGCAGAATCCTGAGCAGTTTTATATATACTTTGATCATGGGATAAGTTAATTCATGCCTGGTTTGCCTTGCCTAAACAGCAAAACTCACTTTTGCTAATGGAAACACCTGCTGATTTAGCAAGCGCTATTGATACTGCATTTATAGTGAGACAGGAAGAGCTACATAATGCAACATCTAGAACTGTCCCTATTATTACCATTCACAGCATGATTTTTCTCTTGTCGACGTGCTGCAGGACTGATTCTCAGGCAGTTCTGACTTGAACTGACCAGCAGTTAGTTCATTTGTGGTTGTGGGGTAAACAGGTTTGTTCAAGCTGCCAAAATTGGCTCTCTCTCTTCCCTCCATCCACCTTTAAAAAAATAAAGAGCTTTGGCGGCTGTCTCTCCTAGCAGTCTGCTGAAGGGGCACAGCTTGGTTCTCCCGTGTGCCCTGTTGTTTGGCTGCCTGGAGTCCATCTTAAATTTTGTGTTACTTTGATACAACTTTTCATTGCTTGCTTCCCATTTCTAGGCTGATTCTTTGTATTTGTTTCAATGCCAAAAGTTACTGAACGGACCCTAGCAAAATTCTGGACTCAGAATTCAATTGCGGAAAAGTCCTTTCCGATACTCCCACCCACTAGGAGCAAGTCCATTGAAGTTGATATGGTAGTCTTGGCATTCAGATTATGTGAGCAAAAAAAGTTGGCCTGCTTATTTATGATGATGCTCACTTACCTGAGGATTGCATTTGTCCTGTAGAGGGTTGTTCTTTAATTGACTGCTGACCTAGACCGCTAGAGTACAGCTCTATAAAATTAAGTTTAATTATGAAATATATCAGCAGCACTGAATGAATGCCAGCAAATGCAGTTATATCTATAATTTATGTAATTCTTTTTGAGTCATATGCCAAAATGGTGCTCTTTTTCAGCTGCATCTCCAAAATTKTAAGTTATTTCTGCTTAAATAATTGTAAGACTTTGGGTTGCATTGCTCTCGTAAATTAGTATTCCACAGCAGTCTGTTTCATCCTTGTGAAGGATAAATACTAATTACTTGTGGCAAGATGAATGCAGTTGAGCAAAGCCCATACTCTATGAGCCTTGCTATCTGGGATTCTTCTGCTGCTAAGAATGTACTTCACAGTACAGCTTGATGGAGGGGGGAGTGTTTCTGTGATTTAGTCTTCAATGAGGAAGCAAACCTTGCAGTCTTCCTCTATCCTGGGGCAGGTCAATTAGAGTTGACCATCTAAAAATGAGGTGTCCGTTTTGAGTTGATAATGTGAACTACCTCTGTGGTCCAAGGAATGTGGAAGGTGCTTCCAGAGAGTCGGTCATCTCATATATGTCAGATTGGGAAGATATTTTAAAATAGCCTAATGGTAACCTGTCATCGTAGCCATCATGGCTGACTGCAGGAATCTAGATGTTGACTAAGATGGCATCTCAGGGTCCTTCCAATATTGTTTCCTGTGATCATGTGAGAATCATGGTAAATCAGTACTGAAGTGTGTACAAAGCTTTAAAAAAGATGCATTGCACACAGTAACTTTAGGAGACCACAAACGTATCTCACTCCTTCCTGAAAAACAAGTCTCAATCCTCAGTGCAGGAGTTTCCCAGCTGTAAAATGGAACTCTTGTTTCTTCATTTTTCTTCTCTACATTGGAAGGTCTTCAGGGCTATCTCTGCCCAAGCACAGTGTGTTGAAACTGTAATTTCAGCTGCTATTGGAAGACTCATCCTAGTTTATAAAAAAATCATGTTGTAACTACTGTTCAAAATTATATGCTACAGAAATCTAGATTTTGTCATTCCTTTTCTTATCTCCCAAATAATCATGTTCACAATACTGGGTTGTTCTGGTATTATGACAAAATGAACAAAAAAGAGGATACATTTTTCGTATTAAAATTCTGGGTTAGCGATACAAATTATAGGCTTATTTTTGGTGGTGAACAACATTCAGTAATCCATTACAATTGTAAATTATGCCATTCTTAATTTTAAAAAGGTCCTTTGACTTAAGTTTATAATTAATAAGAGTTCAGAATTTTATTTTTGTTTATTTGATGACAGTAAGATACTGGGTTTACAGGAGAGAGCGGGACTGTGCCTTTAGAGTAATTCTTCAGAAATGTCGTAAAAATACTTAGGAGTAACACGACTCAAGTGTTATATTGCTTGATATGATACTTACATGCAATATACGGCAAAAGAGAGAATTTTCCCTAGGTATTGTTTAGCACAGAGAATGATTTCTTTAATCCCTTATTAATAACAGAGAAAAACAGTAATGCATTTGAGATAGAGCAAATTCCCTTCAAAACATATATACATCTTTAGAAGGGTTAGGAATATTACTTTAAAAGACCTACATAACCACTTGGGAAAGCTTTGGTATGTGCTACTGAATCACGAAAGCGTGTTCTATTCATTTTAGAATTTTCTTTCCAGCTTTATCTAATTGACTAAAGAGATGAATCACTATCCAGGGGAAAAGGATGCTTTCAAAGATCTGGATTTTTTTGTCCAGAATCTGTTGATTCCACTGATGTCTTTTGTGGCTCTGGGCATCGTAATTTCCCTCTTCTCCAATTTTCTTGGTGTTAAAAAGGAAAAAGAGCAGAAAACTTTCTGTGTGTAAATTGCTAAATTCACATCACCGTGTGTACTTTGGAAGGGAAGGGTTATCCATGTTTTACCAACTTTTTTCTACATGTTTTTGTATTGCTTTATATAACATCTGTTTGTATAATGTATGCATGAACCAGGAAAACTTTTTAAGGGTGTAGTGAGTGTAGTACTACCGGTAAAAGGTGTCATTTTTTGTGTCATTTTTTCCCTTTCTAGCAGCTAAAGTTTACCAATTTACTAAAGTAGTGAGAAAAACTGTCTCCTGCCTTGATAATTGCAAAATACCTTTAAACTTGTGACACATTAGGATTGTATTGACTTAAATAGAACACAAAATCCCCACACCAAAACCACAAACAGCACTGCCTCAATCACTGAGTAACTTAGTAAGTGTGACAATTCTGTTTACTGGGCCTGGGTGCAAATGCACATGAGGACATATGTAGCTTCCTTCCTAACAGTTCTTCTCAGGGACTGATATTTGACATCACAGCTGTTATTTTTTGTCCGGTAAATCCAAGAATTCAAGTGGACATCTTGTGCTTATTATTTGGGGCAGTGGCACCATCATTGTTTGAGTTGAGCTTCGTAACAGCCATTTTTTCCCCAGTAATCCAGGGAAAAATACAGCTCCATCTGTATATATGCTTGGAGTGCCCTATTTCTGTGTCTTATTGAACGTGGGGCAAGTTTAGTAGTGCCAGTTGAGAATAATTCCCTAGTAGGATTGCTAATACACAACCCAGATCCATGCATCTTTTAAAAAACTTCACTTTTATGAAGTTCCTTTTTTTTTTTTAATAACTCTTCTTGGGCAGGCTTCAGGAAGACATTAGACTAGAAATAGGAACCAGCTGAAATGTACACCCATGTTAGCATCCTGCACCAAACCCCACTGTCAAACTAATTGAATCAGTATAAATCTATTAATAAAGGTTGCAGTTTTGCCACAAGTAAAGAAGAAAAGATTCTTTTTCTTAAAGCAGGAGAGGTTTAATCAGCAGTTTTTGTGCAAACCTTTTGCCTCTCTAGTTTTGTTCTATTAGGAATTTATCACAGCGCTCCTGTACCTTTGTAAGAAAGACAATGTGAAGCCAATCTCAAATCTTTAAATATTATTCTATCAACTTTCCTTGTAAATAGGTCATTTTATTTCCAATTTTAGCGTTCCCCATTAGCTGCTACCCTGCCCCAAGAGTGAGCACAAGAAAAGGATTTTGCTTGTGATGCTCTTGAGAACCCATGTGTTAGTATGGGAACTACTATCAATAAACCCACAGAGTCACTTAACCTGATTTTAAAAGAGTTAAAGTACGTGCAAGGTGAAGAGGCCGTTGTGGTTTGTGCCATGGTTTGATGTCCCAGCTGTCCCTATGTTTTCAAGACGCGTTTTACTGGCACAGCTTGTTCTCACCGAGGAGAGGAGGACTGTGGCCAGCCAAAGGCTGAAGGAAGGGCTGGAGAACCAGGTGCGTGAGGAGGAATGCAAAGACAAAAGTTCAAATGCATTCAGGTCTCAACGCTGTATTGTTTCAACTGTTCACAGCCCGCAGCTGGCGCAGGGACACACCGGGGCAAGTTCCCAGCAGCGTTGTTTTCACGTGGCTTGACTGAGCAGTGAGACCAATCCAGCCCTTCATTGTTCCTTGCTCCTGCTGCTGGTTGCAGTCATCAAAAAGAAAAGTTCATCCAAAGTGTGTCTGATTCTTTTAAGTCTTTTCCCTTTCTCTGCATATTTTTAATATTTCCAARCTATTTATGGCAATGCTTTATTTTTCTGTTGTGAAAGCAGTGGGTATACTGAATATACTGAAATTGGATTAATCAAAAAAAACACCTGCTTTGGTCATTTAGTCAGATCTGAAGAGCAGCATAGAATAACCTGTGCTGGCTTTAGCTGCTGTTGTTTCATCTGGTAGGAGCCTGAGTCTGTCCTGCATCCATCCATCTGATGCTCCCAGTCTCCACGATGGTTCCCATCACTATCTTTGGGCTGCCTGTAGTTTGTACTTTCACTTGTACTCTCCTGGTTCAGTTCCTGGCTTTGTTTAATTTAGAAATGTCAAACAGAGACATATTAGCTTCCTTCACGTATCTTCTTGCCAATGCAAGCTTGTCTTCCTCTCTGATTCTCGAGTCCGTGTGAGTCCCCCCTGAATCCATGGTGAACAGCAGCTCTGGGGAAGCAGAGCAGCAGCCAGACTTTTGGGGAGTTTTTTGGAATTTGGGTTGTTCCACCTGAAGTGCTTTAAGAGAGAAGCCAGCATAGACTGAAGAAGTGCCCATTCACTTTCTGAAAGTGAGGCCTTTTAACAACGTTTTTGATGGACACTCTCAACATCCCTGTCCTGTTGCCTGTTTACAGATATATGTGTAAGGCCTGGATTTATGCTCATTGTGGTGTATAAAATGTGTTTATCAACTTGGTTAATGAGAACAGAGATGGCATGGTACAGYGCATCAGAGTGCATATTGACAAAGATTTCTAGGGAATAGCTCTCACTTTAAATTAAAAATACCTTTTAATTAGTCGACATTTTTGAACAGGATATATTTTAAGCCCTTAAACTTCTTGAAAATCTTTTTCCATCTAATTAATTTAGAGATAGCAACAGGGAGCTCAGGTAATTTTGAAATTTCTAGGAGGATCAGCCTTGGGGAAAAAAATTCACGTTTGGTGGTGTCGCTAGAAAGCTGACAACAGTTACTGGCATATTTAGAGAGTCCTGGAGCCAGTTTGTGAAACTGTTAGCACATAAGCAGGACTTCCCAGAATTTAGATTTGCGTGGCAGTTTATTCCACAGAGGTTTTGCTGGTTTCTTGGAGCTGGGTGAAAGTATGACAGTGGCCAGTGTCATGGTTGGATCCCAAGTAGTGTTYGGCAGTTGAGCCAAACTGGGTGTCGTGGTTTGACCCCAGCCAGCAACTGAACACCACGCAGCCGCTCGCTCACCCCCCCACTCCGGTAGGATGGGGGAGAGGATCGGGAGGGCACACGGAGGAAACCACGCGGGTTGAGATAAAAACAGTTTAATAATGGAAATAAAACAAAGTAGAACACTGATAATAACAATGATAACAACAATAACAGAATATACAAAACAGGCGATACACAAYGCAACTGCTCACCCCCACGTGTTCCGAAGAACCGCCCAAACCCCTGGAACCACGCGCCTCCTGAAGGAACCGCCCCCGGTTTTTAAGCTGGGCATGACGTCACAAGGTATAGAATACCCCATTGGCCAGCTGGGTCAACCGCCCCGGCTATGCTCCCCCCCAGGTCCCCCTGCACCTCGAAGGGTGTACCCAGCAAATGGGCCATCAACATTCCTTTCATTACCAAACCCAAAACACAGCACCCCCTCCAGCTACAGGGAAGAGAGTTAACTCTGTCCCAGCCGGAACCAGGACACTGCGATTGACTGGTACATAAACCAGTCTTTCAGAATTAGCTGTGCTGAAAAGAAGAGCCTGCAATAGAATTACAGTTTCTTGTAGGGGGCATTCTTGCTCATGTCTTTTTGTCAGATTTCATCAGATGCCTCTGCTCTGAATAAAACGTTTTTAGGCTGTTCTGCCTCTCATTCATTACTCAGGCCTCTCCGTAATTCAGGGCTTTCATCTGTATAGCAGCAACTATTCGACAGCAAAATTTCTTTGTTCTTCTCTGCTTCTTGTGGGATATGTGGGAAACCCAGGAGTTCAGCTCTCGGGCATGTCTTGCCTACTGTTCTTGTTGACTCTGGCAAGTCAGTATATCCTGCTGGCCTGGGTAAAGGACGTGACTTCTCTGTGACAAGCTGGATAGGGTTTCTATTAAACCGTCTCCCACTGGAAACCTGTTTTCTTTCTGGAAGAAAAGAATGATAGGACTGTTCTCTTGCATGCTCCAAGACTCTGGATTATCACAAGGTTTTTGAAGGGAAATCAAGCCAACACCCTATGTTCTCGGCAGTGTGAACTGTCAAAAAAGGGACTTTCCAAGACAGCCTGAGAGGATATTGCCAACTGATCACCAGCTGCCTGGAATGTAGATCTATGGGGGCAGAGGAGCATGTGCATGATATTTTTTAAGCATTCCTCTTCCCATGCCTGTGGGACATGTTTCTGCAGAATGGAAAATAAAACTGGGATCCTGCAGGTGCTGATGTTACAGTGGGTGTATCTGTCAGCATGTTAGGCGCTGGTAGGCAACCCAGAGGCAAAAAAAAACCCCAAAATATGTAAAAAAGTCTTGTCACATCAACAACTCAGTTTCTATCAAAAATAGTGGTGAGTGTGGAAGAAGGAGAGTGAGAGGAGGTTACTTATGCCGGTATTCATTAAGTTGAGAGCCAGATGGCATTTAAAGCCGTGACCAAGTTGCATCGGCCAGAAGTATTCATCTGCAGATGCAAAGAATCCAAGACAATTAAAGACTAAAGCACTTCTACCAATGTAGCGCGTGCCGCCCTTGCCTTCACGTTAGCCTTGTGAYACATGGACAGCACTCACGCTACGGTGCGTGGTCTCTGGAGGATGGCAGGGTTGGGCTCAGGTTGTGCCCCCCTCTCATTTTCTTGGGAGGGGTTGATTCTTCAGTGCTTTACTCATTGCAGACGCTTACACTTCTGCAGAAAAAGCATGAAACACCGGACCAGAGGTCTCTGCTCACCCCTTCTCTTAGAGGGTTTGTGTCCTCCAGGCACGGGTGTAGCCGCTGGTTCAGACTGGGGGAGTGAGCAGTGAACATCTGAACACCAAAATGCCGAGTTACCTCTGTGGGTGTTCTGCCAGCTCATTCAGCTATGTGCTCCTAGGTGGTGAGGACCTGTGAGTTTAGTAGGAGTGTAAGAGCAATGCGCAGTGGGACGGCGGTATTTTATGGATGGGGACTGACTCTGTAGTTAATAGGCCTGCAAGTAAGTGTGTGCTTTACCCAACATCCCACTGGCATCAGCCGTCTGTCAGAGTGCAGCTGCGCTACGAAATGCAGCATGCCGTTTAAGTCTTTTTTCTAGCTGGTGGATCTAATGAATACTTTTAATTTCCTTGGGAGACAGAAGGGAAGGGGAGAAATAAAGGAGACGTTGCAGGGCTTGCAGTTCTTATTGTGGCAAATGTGAGTTTGAAATAGRATACATGAATTTTTTAAAGAAGAAAAGGTCACCCACTTTCATGGCAAGAGGACTTCACTTTGCTAGCCGTGATGCCAGGATTTTGTAATGACTCGATGGTTTCATTCCTTTAAAACATGGTGGTGGGCTGCAGCACCAGAGGATATCCATTGTGGAGGGTCATGCTGACAAAATTTCTCAGGCTTCTCCTAGTCAGGACCTGGAGCATTTTAAGTAGCTGGGCAGTATGGAAACAGGGCTTTACTGCTCTGTTGCATTTCAGGTTTGGGACTAGATGCTGGGTTGGTGAAACAGATTTTGTGTGTATACTCTGTTGCTGGACATCAGTGAGCTGCAAAACAGCAAACAGTAATAATTCATGCTGTAGAACAGTATTCAAAGTTTACTTTTTCTACTGAAGTCAGATTTACTTGGATTATGTGGGCTTGATATGGAGCTTGCTATAGATGATGTAAATTTCTCCACAGGAAAAAAGTCTCATAAGGAGACTAAAAACAAATGCTTCTCTTCTTCAGCTTACAAGAAGCCGTAAGGAATGAGTAAAGTCCTCTCTTATTTAACTAAACAGCAGCTTCACTGATAACAAGTTTTGGCTTGTTAACTGTAATATTTTTTTTTTTAATCTTTAAAGTTTCAGAACATTTCCTGGGCTGAAGAGTTAAAAACTAACAAAAATATTTAGATTTAGAGTGTATTGTAAAGATCAGAAGAGTCTGAAAGAATGACTTCTCTGGAGCCTTTGTTGTTCTTGTTGTTCAAACGCTGAGGTTTATACCCTTCTCTGAATAGCTCTGATAAAAGCCACCCCTCCTCCAAAACACCAAATTGTTCAAACCTAAGGCCCAAGCTTTCAGTAATGCTAATGGGTATAGTTTGTCAAGAGGAGACCCTATGATTTTCCTCTCCGCTAACAAACACAGATGAACAGAGAAATATGTTATTAGACTCTCTCAGTATTTCCTGCAGTCTGTGACAGTGTTGCCAGAGTTTCTCTGGTTTGCTGTTACAAAGATAACAACAAAGAAATAATTGTCCTTGGAGTTTCAGGGCAGGGTCCAACTTCTCCTAAGTCTGTGATGGGAAGGAGGTGCGGAGAGGGGGGGTAACATCATCCCCCTGGAACAGGTGACTYTGCTCAGGGGACTGACCGGGGGAGTCAGCTTGGCCAGGGCGATGGCGTTGGCTCACGTCCTTGCTCAGTGGGAGCAAGCAGCTCTTGCACCAGTGTATTTTCCATTCTGGGTCGCCTTTGCGCTGCTTCCCCTTTCCTCCCTGAACGCCAGCGTCCCCAGTCTCTTGTTCTGCAGGGCAAGCTGTCCTCTCCCTCCACCTTTAACCTACTTCTTGTCTTGCAGCCACCTCAAAACTTTTCTTCTTTCAGTGTTCTATGAGTTTCTCTTTGAAGGGTTTGATGGCACTGGGTGTCAAGGGCCTAAACAAGAGTAAAGTGTACGTATCCTAAACCCTTCCCAGCTCTGGTGACTGTCCAATTTATGTGAGGTTGCGAGGAAGGTTGATTCATTTTGTTCAGGGAAGCACTCTGAGTGTTCAATTGCTACTGCAGGTTTCTTGCTCTCATAAGCTGGGTGTTTAAGTAACATGGTATGTGATAGAAGCAGTAGGAGAACCCACGAGAAGGTTGTCAACTGAACCAAATTCTGCTGCCAGCTGTGCACCAGTGAATGTCAGTAACTGCCCCAGCTGCTGGAGAGTTAATACAGATCCAGTGGTGCGGCAGAGAAAAAGATTTTGACCCTTGTCACCACGACAGTCCTTCAGTCTGATTCACCACAGAATTATTCACCATCTTGACTGAATTACATTTTTGCTACTGAGATAGTGCCTACATTTACAAAAGCCTTCCTGGAATGCAATTACCAGGCAAGTCTTTTCACTTTGCTTATACACCCTGTATCTGCATTTTCAACAGTTGATAGGTATACATGGCATGCATAACACTCATCCAGAACATGAAGCCAGGAGGAGACCGTAAAGGCTTGACCTTGCTCCCAGTCTCTGCCCGTGCTGCTTCCCCTCTCAAAGGGTAGACCAGGAGCAGTGCTCTGGCTTTGGGGAGGAAAGCCTCAGGATCTCGCCTAACACAAGCTTCTGCAGGGGTTAATGCAAACAGCCAAAAAGCACAATTCATCCATGCCTTTGTTTCTTTCCAGAGTGTTACTTTCTCTGAAACAGCTGTGAATTACTGTGTTACCGTTGATTATTTCAAAGAAAGAGCAGATCTTTCCAAGCAAGAGCAGCAGTGGGCTTTTTTGCCATCAGTGGAAGGTACCAAGAGAAGCAACATCAGAAAGCTGCATCGGAAATAGCTTTTCACTAAAGAAACCCTCTTAAAGGAAATTAGTAAGAGTAAAGATATAATTTTTGTTCTTAAATTCTTGCTCTTGTGTGTTGCAGTATTGTTGCTGCAAGCCAAACAATTTATTCATGGCACCTTTTAACAACCAAAATTAAAAAGATACTTACGAATCCCTGTTAGTCCAGGCTCATAGTGGAAACGCTGCCCATGTGCTGTTATTTTCTTCCTCCTTGTGGTGGTAAATTTGGCACTCTGTCAGAATGGAGTAAGCTCTTCCTATTCTCTACTTTTGTTAATGATATTTGGTGAAGTCACATATGCCTTTTCTCACTTTTAAATCCAAATTGCTCTGGTCTTGTGTTTACACATTGCCTGGATCTTCTGTGAGCATTGTGTGGGTACTTTTAGTGAGGTTGGTGGGATTTCTGCTTTCTTACGTGATCATGGCTTTTGCCTCTCCTTTGCCTTTCGTATGTATGTGGCTTTTTTTTTCTTTATAAAATTAAGTCAACCTGCTGGGATCAAACTCATTGCATAGAAGGAAAAAATGTGAGATGTTTCCTGCAAACAATTGATGACAAACTCATTGTACTAAAGCTYGTTGAAAAGGAACCTTTTTTTTTTTTTTTTTGGAAGGTGAGAATAAAGGAATTTCCTCCTCCACCCCTGTGTGCTGAGCTGTAAACTGATATTGTTGAGAGGGAAAAAAGTAGCAAGGGTTTAGTTTTCCTTAGGATATTATAGTGTGATTTTAGTGAAAACTTTTAAAGATACAACTGCCACTCTAAAGGTTTCAGCAATTCCATTCAGAATTGAAAAATTAGTTCCTCGCTTGTTTTTAACTTGAAGCACAGTCAATTCAGTTAATTTCCACAAAAGACAAGCCCTTCTGAAGATTCAGTGATTCCTCTGGCTAATTTTATAGTTCAGTGAGAATGAAATCTTTTTTACAGTGCTCTTTATGAAATGTTTTGGTAATTATTCCAGCACATACCTGAGTTTGCTCTGGCAAAACACCGAAGCCATGCAGATTAGAGTCTTGTGGTTTTTTCTAAGGAGTATGACTACAACTTGGTTTTGTCCATCAGTAGCAATTAAGTATTTAGCATTTTGGCTTTTTATTAGAGGCTTCTTAACCAAGTAAAGCATCATTGGCATCTGACACCTGGTGCAAGAAGTTCATTCATGGTCCAGCCTGACTCCCATCGAGGGAATGGGAAAATGCTCTTTAAGGGTGGTAGCGGGTCGGGTATATTCCATTTCTGTATTTATCAGGCAAGATGCCTAAACTCATGTTTGGTAGTAGCCTTTTTTACTATGTGTTGAAGTTACTTTTTTTGAAGCACATGGTTAGCAGCAGGGTCTGAATCCTGTGATGTCCTGTGCATTTATTTTACTTTATCAGACTGTGAGTAGGCCCACCATCCCACCTCTTCCTGTTTTCCTTGGTACCCGTGGGATTTCCCACAGACACAAGCTCTCGTTCTGACATTTCTCTCAAAACTCAAATTGTCTTTATTTCCCTGATGGTCTAGTTCCTGTTACCACTCAAGTGAAACAACAGGGGTAGGTTAATGCTGCTCTGAATATTATTAATAGTTCATCGTTGCATCCCTAATTAAGATTGGAAATTRGATTTAAGTAATTATATAAAGATACAAGATATCTTATCTGTTATAAGATATAGTTTCTGTCCCAAAATCTTAAGTAGACAAAATAGAGAATAAAGAAAGCTGATACAGCTTGTTGCTCAGTAGACGTATTGCTACCAATAGACTCCACAGGGCTGCCAAGTCCCAGCAGAGAACAGCATCATCTTGTCTCTTTGCATACTAGCTCCTGTAAAATTCAAACCTAAAACATTTTTTAATGGTTGTGACTGACAGGGAGAAGTTTCTACAAGTCTTGTTTTGACTCTAGGTAGCAAGTCAGCTCTTCTACCATGGCTGAAGAGGAGAAGGATGTAAAATGTGGGATAGGTTCTTAATTTCAGCCTCCTAGGTTAACTCTCACTGTTTCTGGACATAGTTTTAGAAGTCATAACTGCATCCCCCCTTCAGGACCAGCTGCTCAGAGAAATTAGAAGGAGCCTTCAAAGGTTACCAGCTTTTTTTCCGTTGCAGCAGGGCAGGATCAGGCGTATTGCTTATGCAGACTTTTGCATTGCTAGAACTGGGTATTCCTTGGTCGTAGGTGGAACAAATATTAATAGTTTCAAAAGGGTAGTGTTTTTGGTGGTTCTGGACTTGTGTTACTCCACCCTGAAACTGTCATAAGATGAAGCCTGGGAAGTGGTTGGAGGAAATAGCAAGGCAGAGGCAGGGCAAAAGGAAGCTCTCACGGTCTGAGGCTGGGATGATGTCAGGAAGAATAATTGTTTTGTACTCTTAATTGCTAGCTTGAATCATGCAACCCCAGTTGACAYGGGTGGGGAGGTAGTGAGAATGCGGTGTGCCACAGCTGCAGTGACTCATGGGCCAGTGGTCACCTGCCTGCTCACTGGTTTTTGGCTTACCATGAAAGGTGCAAGGATGACAGAAGCGGGTAGCGTGGGCTGATCCAAAGCCCCTTCGATTTGCTAGCTTGGACTGTGGCTCATTCGCCATATGTGGTGATAATCGAAGCAAAATGACAGTTCATGGCTCTGTGCTGTTTCAGTGGAGCTGTGGTAGGGCAAGCTTTCAAATCTGCAGTAACCTTTCTAGAGACACATGGATAACAATGACTTAACAAGACCTTGTACTTAGTTCTTACAGCTTTCCTAAAGATGTCTGTTGTCTACCAGATGCTTTGATCTGTCGAAGAAGAGTTTAAAGGAATATGGCACATTAAGTTCAAAGTGTTGGTTTTAGTATAGAAGTTGTAGAACATCACCTATATCCTGCAAAAATATGAACATATACAAGTAAAAACAAACAAGAGTTAGCCTTTTAGATATGTTATATTCTCAAATTGGTGTATTTTAGTTACCTCACGTGCATGTACTGATAGGTCGACTAAAATAGACTAAGTACTGAAGCATGGGGATTTTGAGGCTGAATCAGACTTAGAGAAGATTTAGCCAGAGCAATTTGAAAGGGGTTTTGCAGGAGGAGGGTACAGGGTTACTTAATTTCAAAGTAAATTTCCCCTTAATTTCCTTGTTAGAGGCTAACTGTCCCAAAATGTGAGTGGCTTCTGGCTCCCTGACAAACATTTGACTTCTGCATCAACTCATCAACTGCATAAAGCTGACCACATGAAGCAGATTTGTAAAGGGGTCTCCATGTGGATGCATCTCTTTTCATACAGCTGTTTTTACTTGTGTGCCTGCTGTTGAGTACCGGCTGGTTTTTTTTAATTGGAGAGGTGCAGATGAGTATTTTGATTTGAAAGCATGAGTGCATGGTGCACCATTTTGCTGGGTCTTCAGAACACTCATCTAATTGGAAAGGGATGTGTATGCCAGACATTTGGTTAGCAGCATTTATAGCTTCCTTGATTTAATACCCATTTCAATGTATTCTTTAAAGCCTGTTTCCTACTAAAGAAAGAGTTGCCCAACAAACTGTGCCCATGGTATGTCCTACTCTGGAAGAGTTTCCAGCAGTCTTGCCAGGCAGTGGAGGCTGTGCAGAACAATGAAGCCAGCAAAAAGTTTTCTGTTGATTTCAGGTAGATTTGGATTTAATTGCCATTCCCGTACAGATGGCATGACTGATTTAAGATAAGAAGCTGAAATTAGAGGCGGGGGGAAGAGATAGAGAGGTGGCCTGGTCTAAAATCTGATTAGGGCCACTCTGCAGCTGCTTTTGATCAATCTGTTGGTGCTCTAGATCAAAAAATAAGGCTGATTAATTTTATAGGAAGAATCTAAAGCCAGGAGAAAATATTGTGTCATATGACCCTTACTATTTTTTAGTCAATTAAGA
The DNA here is from genome assembly GCA_030449065.1 of Oceanodroma leucorhoa. Classification (NCBI taxonomy): domain Eukaryota; kingdom Metazoa; phylum Chordata; class Aves; order Procellariiformes; genus Oceanodroma; species Oceanodroma leucorhoa. Next base: position 1,278,343 of record JASVER010000100.1, read on the forward strand.
CAACTCGCTGGAAAATTTTTTAAATTTCCCTAGTGATGCATAACTGGGACAGTATTGTATGTGCAGGGGAAAAAAAATCTTAAAGGTTGACATCTGTCAGCAGAAGCTAAATGGAAAATATGTGGGACAGCACTGCACAAAAGTGATTGAAAATCCCAGGGGTACAGCAGTGAACGACACAAGTTTGAATCAGTCAGGGCTCATAAACATGTTGTAGCTTTGGTGGTTATTTCGGTTAGGGAAATAATACAGTGATGGAGAGGATTCTACTAAAATACAGTTTTGTTTGCCATGAAACTTAAGGCTTTTTATCAGCAACTTCAAATCCAATTAGATTTAATCCTCTGTAGTTTGGAAATTTCACCATTGTCATGCATACATTTTCCAGCTCGGAATCTTACTAGCCCTCAATACATCCATTACTTGCCATTACTTCACATTTTTTCCATATGGAAATTCTCCTTGAAATCAGACCTGAGTTTGTGTTCACTTGAATTTCAAATTATTCTCCCTCTCCTAAGTAAAGAGTATCTCGGTCAAAATCCATTTGTAATAAAACCTTGATTTGGTCTGATCACCATTAACTTGGAGTCTTCCTGATCAATGAATTATCTTCCGTCGCTCATTTTAACACACTGATGTCTTACCACGTACACCCTCCAGCTTCAGGTGGCAGCATACACGTTATTGATACAACTTAAGTCTGTAAGTCCTGCTATAAAGCTGACATACTCCTTCCTTAGCCAACTAATTAGCATGACGTTGGCAAGCTGCCTGAGGTCTTTAGGTCTGAATTAACTCACCTGTACACACTGCTTAAAACTAGAACATCACTGAAATATCAGTGTAGGGATAGACTTGAACAACTGGGTGGCAGAAGGAAGGAGAAAGTCTAAGAGAAAGGCATTATCAGGACATAAATGCTTTCTTGCTCAAGTCAAGGTTTTGAAAGAGCAATGAGTTGTTAACAGCCAGCTCTCCTCAAAACGTGCTTTGCAATTATTGGTTCTTCATCTGCAGGAGGCAGAAAATAAAATCTTGACAGAGGTTGTGCTTCGTTACACTTCTGTGCACATTTAAAACTTACCCCTCAGGTCCAACATTGGCCAAGTTTTAATCCTTGGGATTGAAGCTCACACCTTCTTCCCCAAGCAGCTTTTGTCATCTCAAGCAGTCAAGGGATAGGTGATAGCAATGAAAAATAACTTGCACAGGATGGGAGGGAATGTCACACACCCCAGATGAGCTGTCTCCATGGGGAGCAAGGCAGTCAAGGAATGCAGCCTGAGCGTGCTGTCCAGCCTTACGCCTGTCAGAAATGCTCACATGTGCTACCCAGGGTGAAACAGATCAACAGATGGTCTATAATCCACATCTCTAGAAAAACGATCATGTATGTCTCCTAATCCGTTAATGAGTGATAATAGCGTGTTTCTTTTGCTGTTCGTAGGACTCTGATTGTGCCTTCTGGCAAGCATGAATAGACCCCCTCTGCTTTCCTCCCTCCCTCTCTAATGCTGCCTTTATGCAAGGTCAGAAAGGAAAGAGCTGTGGTGTGCCACAAACAGAGGCAGTGCTTTAAGAACCAACAGGAATCTTTGCTGTTGCTCTGTCAAACTTCTGTAAGTTTACAAGTATTTCTCTTTGTCCTTCAAGCACTCTTTGGGTCTTGCAGAGCAGACAGAATCCTTTGCCATTTATAATAAAGATTCATCAGGTCAAATTTTGCCGTCGGTTGTGCTGCCGTGACCCCAGCTGGTGTCCAGCCTCACCACCCAAACTTGATGAGCAGCCCTGTCAGGGAGGCACTGACAAGAGCAGATCTAACATAACTGTCCTATTTTGTCATGAATGCTGCTGCAACAGTGATAGTACACGTGGAGAACCACTGTCCTGCCAGAATTCTGGGTTTTATGCTGTTTACCCCATGAGGGAGGCACGTGCAAGTCTGTTTCACCTCAAGAGCAGAGCTCTAGAGGGATTCTAACAAGTGCTGTATGTGCTGGTGTCACGGTCAGGTTTTGACCATGAAAGTGCTCAGGAATAAGGATGCAAAATCAGACATGCCAAGGAAGGTAATAGTGGGCAGTCCATATTTTATGATTTTTTTTTCCAAGTGGGTGGGAGCTTTCCTAAAATGTGGGAGGTTTTAGAGTGCATGGACAGGAGTGGGAGAGGCGGAGTGAGAGGTCTGCAGCCTGCTGCTTTCCACAGTGGGTTGCTACCGAGGCTTATTGCCAGCATTTGCTTATTTTCAGTGGTGTGTTAAGGAACAGTTTGCATAGGTTTTGGAAGAGAGAGGCGAAAAGAACTTTTACTTCTGAAGGTAAGGACAGCTGGGCAGACTTTCCAATGAGACTGTCATAAGGTTTGGAGTCCTTAAGACCTCTGGCTAATCTGAAGAGCATCTCATATTTAGCCAAGACAAAAATTGGTGGTAGCACCCTCTCCTACTTGGCTTTTTTCTTCCACTGTGTTACCAAATCACTCCCCACATATATACTGCATGGGGTGGGGTTTTTTTAATCCCCCTGTGTGTACTCATCTTTTGAAGGATGGTATCTGTGATTCTCAGGTTAACCCTGGAAGTCATCTGCTCTGCCTGCAGGGAAGTCTAGCACAAAGAGCATATATGGGAAGCATAGCTGAGCGTGGAAATCGTCACAACAGATAACTGAACGTCAACCACCATCCAGGGAGGAGTGTCTGGGAGGAAGCTTAAGAGCTGGAGAAGAGATGGTTGGGTTATGGTAATGTGAGTGCTCCTGTGGTGGCTTTTTCCTCACTGGAAGAGGCCAACAAAGTTTGGAAATAGGGCTAGTTGGCAATATTTTGGCTACCTGAGCAGGGCAAGGAGTGATGAAGCCATGGTCATGGTGTGTAAGAGTTTCAAGGGGGATGTGGAAACATAAATGAGAGTTGACATTTGAGTTGGAAAAATCTGGAGCCAGCTCAGAAACCACAACCAGAGGTTTTCATCTCTGCCACAGTGCAAACAACATCTTCCCACTCCAAACAACCACTTCCAGTAATGCAAAGGAAGAAGTTACTCCCACAGCCCCCACCCCTGCTATGTCTTCTCTCCTCCACAACAAAAGTTAGGGGGGAGCTTATTCAGCTGCTTGATAATGCAACAGAGCTTGGACCGCTGTCAGAGCTTTCATCTGTTTTAGTAATATATTGCTTAATTAAGTTAATATCATGTTCCGCACTGAGGGTACGGCTGTCAAGGCATTGCTTAATTAAGTTAGTATCTTGTCCTGCACCAAGGCTGCGGCTTTCGTGGCACAGCCAGCACCACAGCTGGAGGAACGAGCAAGGAACCAGTGGCTGAGGGGTCAAAGCCCTATGCAGATGTGCCCATGTCARTCTGAGTTTGCCCTCGGACCAGGGAGAAAGCCTCTCCCCAGCCCGTCATGACCTCACACTGGGCTGTGCTCTGGTGGGAACCCTGCGAACCTTCTCCCACATCCCTGATGGCTGCTGGGACTGGGGTGGGGTGGGCCAAGCGGGAAGTGAGTCTTCCTCCCCAGGGACGCGTCTGCATTCTCCATTTCGCCTTGGCCCCAGGCGGGCTTCTTGCTGTTGCTTACCCAAACGGCTCACTGCCCCAGCGAGTGCAGAGGTTTGTACCGCAACCTGACCATCAGATGCTCTTTTAAAATTGCTGTTTTATTGCTAGTGCAATGCTTTCCTTCTCCAGTCTCTTGCAACTACCAGCCGTGCAGTCGCAGAGCTGCCAAAGCAGAGCCTGGCCATCCATCGTTTTGTTCTCCCTCTCTCTGCAACCTCTTTGGCTCTTCAGCCACAGGTGGAGGACCGAGCAATCAGAAGAGCCAGCGGGAACTTGATTTGTGTCTAATCTTCTGCCATCATTCACCTAGTCCGATTGTACACCCTTGCAAAGTTCATCTGCAACAGTAGGTCAAACCCATATTCCTTAATGGTAGGAAATTGAAAGCAAACACATCCTGCCTCAGTTATTGAAAGCTTTAAAACAAAGATGTCCCAAATGTGATTTCATTTGTAAGTACAGCAATTTTATTCTGCTTTTGGGTTTGTTCTTTTTTTTTTTTTTTAAGGAAGTAAATATTTAAACAATTTCTGCATCTGAAGTAAAATTTTTATGACCATCATTAGCATGTGTGGAGTTTTAAGTGGATTGGACCTAAAAATAAGCAGCATTCCTTTCCCTGGCATAGATTTAGTGGGCACAGTGTTACTCACTGTTACACCACTTCAGTGGATTTCCTCAGACCTGAGGAAAATGCTTCCAAGTCATAAGTTTTAATTTATACTATTACAAGTGTACAGATTTAAGCTGCAATTGTTGCCTCCTGAAAACAGTTTTATTCCTATCTTCTAATATTTTTTTAATTAATTTGATTCACTTGTGGCAGGGACAAGTTTTAATGGGGTTTCTTTTTAATTAAAGCGAGAGCATGTGAATCCCAGAGGGTAGATCCTGCTTTTGTTGAAAACTGCCCTCATACAAATAAGATGCTGTTCCATTAACAGTGCTGCAAGAAATAGATTTGAGGATTATGAGCAAGGCATGATGATAGCGCAGTCCTGCTCTAAAAATGTCTGAGATTGAGAGGCCCTTCTCCATCTTGATGTGCCTTTTATGAGAGAAGATAAAGGCAACTAAATATAGCGAGGGTGGTAGCTGTAGCCATTGATGAGGGAAGAAAATAAAATTAAAGCTAACGATCTTTGTTATTTGGGAGAACTTAAGTGCTAAGGTATCTTTTCAGTCCCAAACTAAATGCAAACCTGTGCCAAGCCTCAGCCTCTCGTTCTTGTCCCCTGCTCTTCCATGTCTGTTTGTATGAAGTTGAGAGTGAGAACTTAGGACTGAGTGCTTAGAAAGCAGATTTTAAAAGCATAATACTGTATCAGTTTTTTTTCTCCTTCCCCTAAAAATATCATCACTTCATTTTGAAGAGGAAGAGAGGCAAGAAACAGGTGAGCCCAGAGCCAGAGGAACCTGCCCAGCTTCCCTGCTTACCAACTCTTGTGCCTGTGACCTGCTGCACAACCCCGGAGACCAGCAGAAACACTGGATAAACCCTTCACCCTAGTTCAGTTGATGGCAGATACCTCATCAACCCCACTGTGACTGGAATATCACCTGTTGCATTTCTCTGGGTATTTTGTTGTTACTACCGTGTGCGTTTATGGTGCTGCGTACCACTTACATTGTTCAGCTCCGATTCCCAGAAGAAGGCCTATTCTAAGCTTAAAAAAAATAATAATTTTGTTTGATTAGATAAAAGGGAAAAAAATCAGCTTACATATATGGGAAAATGCAAGATAAAACCTGTCAGAGGAAATTATATTATGTTTTTGTTAGGCTCAAAGAAATGTGTTTTGTATTGTGCAAACACAAAACAGTTTGCTCTCTTCCTGCACAGCTTGCCATCTTTTTTCTTTCTTTTTTTAATAAAGGTTAGGACTTAGAAAACACATGTTTTCTGGAACATTTTTATTTTACTAGTTACAGATTAAATAAATCTAGAAATATTTATCTCAGATGACCTTTTTCTTAGGGACTCTGGCAAAATTAAGAAATACAGTGATTGGCAATCTGACTTTCTTGTATAGTAGCATCCCAATTGCTTAGTCTTTGCAAGTCCCAAATAATTTGTAAATTACTTTAATAGTGAAATAAGTAAAAAATAAGTGACGTCTGTCTGACCCTCATCAACTTCAGAAGCTTGGTTAGGGAGGAAGTAAGATGAGAGATACTTCAGGTTTGATTTTTAAAAACTAAAATCTGATCCATGAGATTCTGCAAAAGCAAAACCAGATCTTTTTTTGTGTAGTCCACTTTTAATTCAGTAGCAAGAACGAAATGAAAAACTGTTAACTAGATGCCTTTCATGGCTTGGAGAAGAGTAAGATTGTGTTTTCTTTTTATCTATCACTACTGTGACTATTCCACGTGCCATTAGTGGTATTTCTTACTSATCCAAATTTCTTATACCTTCTTCTTCACCAAAATGCCAGACAGTCCTCAAAAAARCTTAAATGAACACAGCCTTGATGGGGGAAAAAAATCAGTGATTGCTGAGTCATGCCTCATTTTCCTGCAGTCCCAGCTGCTAACCTGTTCTTACTAATCAAGCGATAGAGGCTCTCATCTCAGCGTGTTTAGATATTTGCACGGCACWGCATTTTATGATGGAAATCCCATGTGAGTTACTGGGGTTTTTTTAATCAGCCTGCCTCTTCTGTGGTTAATGGCTTGATTGGAGTTTACAGAAACACRCAGATACAGAAGAGACACTGTAGCAGAAGGAGTTTACATTTGGCCAACTTGGCATGCTGCTGTAATTATGTATTGCTGTAATTAATCCACCATCTACTGCAGAATCTGGCTTGAGCAAGAAAAGTCACTGACCATGATGGCTGATCTTTTACTTGCAGGCAGACAATATACGAGCTTGCTTGCAGAGAGTGGGACACAGCATGGTCATTCCCACCCCACCCCCCTATGCAATGGGAAACCCCAAGAAAATCAATGTGCAGGTTTTGCACAGCAAGTTTAGAAGAGACGAGAGGCCCTGAGGCAGCTGAGCTATATACATCCTTCAGCACCTGAAGAGCCTTCAGCGCAGCATGGGGAGCCTCTTGGGGGAGTCATGACTGTCAACCTGGAATAGGGAAAAATGCTGCAAAGCCAGTGACCACAGTCTAAAATGAAAACAAACCTAGTGCTTTCATGAAGAATTCAAAATTAACCTGGTGTGCATGAAGTATTTTTAACCTTCTTTGCATTCTTTTAGTGAAATACTAGTTTGTCTTGTCATTGCAAGTGTCCTTCAAACAGATAAAATCTCACCATGCTCCTGATTGAGGGCTACATGAACTGAGGGCAACTTGGTGAACATGCACTGGAGATTTTTGGTGTTACTATGGAGTACAATTTAGCAGCAAAATATTATCATTATGTTACACAATGAGACAAACCTCCCAGATAATAATTCCTGCTTATTACCTCTGTCTTGTTCAATCCAGGGGAAAAGTTTGTTAAAATACAGTATTGTGCACCGTTTAGAGGTGGGAATGGCTGTTGGAGTACTTTCAACACAAGTCCTGTCATGCACGTTTTGTATTGTTCTTTGAAATAGGAGACCCAGAGCTATGGCACATGGCTAAGATCTATAAATTTACTTAGAGATACAGCCAGAAGGAGTTCTTGAAATACATTTGAGAACAAAAATAAGTCAAGAMAAAAGCTTTTGCCTTTGGGTTTTCCACTAATCATTTGGTTGCATATGTTTAATATTATAAACCTGATTTTATTCCTTAGTATTACCTTTACAGCTTCTGGGTCATGTTCTGCTTTTGCATACAGCATTCTCAGCTTTTATTAGCATGCTTGAGAGCTGCACGTTTTGGTTTTGGAGGGCTAAACTTGGCCATACAGAGACCACTGATATCTACACACTGTTTATTTCTGGGTGTTTGCAAAGTAGTCCTAATGCACATGAAGATTTTCCTCTAATTTAAGGCACACTAAAAGCATATGTCTTGCAGAAGATTTTATTTCTGGTTAGGAACAAACAAGGTATTTTTAAATAGAACAGAATAATTTGTCATTGAGGTGACCTTAAAGATAAAACCTCCTGCACTTTGTTGTAGCAGGTAAGTTCAGACTCTTCATGTGGAACATGTTTTCTTAGTTGCTCTCCATGTGCCCCCAGGATTTATGACCTGATTATTACACTAGATTTACACCTATGAATTGTAAAGTCCATTAAATTGTTCAATGTTCTTTTATTCTTACATCGCTCAAAAAATGTAGCAATGGAAATGTCTCCTTAGGCAGGATTTAATCGCCTGTAGGGTTGGGTTGCTTTATTTTTATTTTTTTTCAGAAGGGTTTTAGAAGTCTGTCAGAGAAAACTGTTGGATTTGTGCAAGAATGTTAATGGATCTTTTGCCTTTGAGTTGTTTTCAACAAATATGACACCTGTTCTTGGCAGACCAAGAGCAGTGCTTTCCCAGTGCTTGCTTCCAGGGGAGTGGAGCAGTTTTGAAAGGGCCCTTAAGTCTCTTACGAATTCAGGGTTGACTAAATGCCATCAACAGTTAGAGCAGTTGCTAGTATAGTCTGAACCTACAGCTGACCCTTTCTGCAAAAGATGGGGTTCACAGCAGGTCAAGTGAATTGAATCAGTCTTTAGTAGTCAGACCGGTGATCCTCAGAGTATTCACCCACCTGAGCTGRAAGATGRGGABGGGGAGCAGAGTAAACCCCCCATAATCGAAGAGGAAGAGGTTTATGRMCTGCTABRCCAGCTGGACACTCACAAGTCTATGGGGCCGGATGGGATCCACCCGAGAGTGCTGAGGGAGCTGGCGGAGGAGCTTGCCAAGCCGCTCTCCATCATTTATCACC
>JASVER010000100.1:1288007-1437571 GCA_030449065.1 Oceanodroma leucorhoa
GAAAGGGTAGTCAGGCATTGGAACAGGCTGCCCAGGGAAGTGGTGGAGTCACCATCCCTGGAGGTGTTCAAAAAACGTGTGGATGAGGTGCTTCAGGACTTGGTTTAGTGGGCATTTGTACTGGGTTGATGGTTGGACTCGATGATCTTAGAGGTCTTTTCCAACCTTAATGATTCTATGATTCTATGATTCTATGATTCTATGAATAGGGAGAGCTTGAACGTTTCTGATTCACCAGGGGGAATGGTCAAGATTGGCCCCCATGCACAGGAGGTGCCAATCTTCAAGCAAGAGTGGGGTGTGATGCCTCCTTTGGAAGCACTCATGGCACTGTACAGCCAACATCTCCCCTTCAATGGGTGAATGGCTCTGGCAATTTGTACCCTGCCATCCAGGGGGACCACAGACTCTTTCCCTGTCATACATCTCAAACCACACTGGTCATACAACGAAATGCAGGGATCCCATCCTTCTRTTCTGTGTGCATGTCTGCCCCTTCTGTCTTTTGAATTAGGTGACAGGAGGTGCTTATGTGGTCTTTCACATGCATCCAAAATGTGGCGGGGTAAGAATACAATGAGAAGAGGTGAGACAAGTTAATTAAGATGAGCAGCTTAGTCTTGATCACAAGAGGGTCATATCCTGCCACATAACTGGAAGTCTGTCCATTACCTCACCAAAATGTAGATGTCCTTTGTTGTATGAGCAAATATGCATTCCCTCTCTATGGCAGAGTGCACATTATGTGATGCGTACTGTTCTGGGCTTGTAAGTGAGGAGGGTTCAGGGCCAACTGAGGCTAAAGGTTGTATTTTGCATGTTTGCATGGTGCATAGGTACATTGCAGCTGATTCCCAGACAGATTATTGGAAAATATGTGTTACCACTATGCCATGGTGCTTACCAGCATGAAAGGTTCACACAGGACAGGCAGAAACATCAGTGAAATATGTCTTCATTTCAAACGACCATTGCAGAAGTGGGTTTTGGTTGTGCATTGCTTTGCTGGAATGAGGGACTATTATGGCAGGAATCATTGGAAATTTCCAGGAGCTTTTGAAGTGAAGAGTGTTTTGGCTATTGTACTTCATTGGAGGATTGTTCAATGTGTGAGAGGCAGCATAAAATAAGTTACAGTRGTAACAGGGTCTAGAGGAAATGAAAGGAACTGCCAGGACTAAGATTCATAGTAAGGTAATAGCTTAAGCAGTGCAAGAGACATCAATGTATATACACTTAGAGACCTCTGTCAAGCAAATTTGGTCTTCTAAAATGAGACCTGATGGGCTGGTGGGAACAGTATTTTTTGGAGATTCGGGATGGTACATTGGGTCTCTTTTGGCTACCTTTTCCAGAAAGACATGGGGAATGGTAGTGTACTGGAGAGCTCTGGAAGGAGCTTGCTAGCAGTGCTTCATCCAACAAGAAGTAGTTTGCTGAGTTTGGGTAACACCAGAGTTAAACATCATTTTGCCATATTCAGAGTATCACTTTTAGTGAAGCTCATGTTCCCATGTCTTGTGAAGATCAAACAGGCAAGAACAATGCTGCCAATYAGACACTGAAATATTTAGAAACTTCAAAAATACTTTCAATTGCTGTCAAAGGGCTCGCACAAAGGAGAAGTGGAAGGTTGTCCGGATGGCTTGAGGCAACCTTTTAATCCTCTGGAATCTCTTCCATGAGCATCTTTAGCTCTCTTGTCATCGTCCATGTCATATTTTTTTTTACTATAGTGTGTCTGACTCTGGAAGAATCTAAGTGAGAGCACAAAATATCATGCTGAGCTATCAAAYGAAATTACCAGGCTTTTCATTCATAGAGGATGATCCTCTCTGGGGAACTTTCAGGCAAGGCAGCTGGATCACAGCCAGACTTTTATTTCAGCCTTTGTTGTCAGCACAGACCACGCATTTTTGCATTTCAAAATTGTGGTTCATTTAAGAATTTACAAAAGCATTTTCCATTGAATATCACTGGATAGAAAATCAGGGAGCGAATGTTTCCATTATCTTGTTATCCTAGAGGGAGGAGATACTGCGTATCAGCTAGCACAAGTTGGAGCTGAGCTCTGTGCTTCCTCCTGGTCGGGAGAGGTGTATGTGCCCCTTGTTATGCAAGATTTAAAAGGGTGTTAAAAGATAGCTCACCTCCTTCCAGGTAAAGGAGTTGAATATAATAATAATAATAATAAAGAATCATTTACAAAAGCTACTTACATACCAGCACTGAATCATGAAAGTTTCAGAGGCTCCTTGATTACCTGTGCCTTGTTGAAAGGACCTTCAAAGCAAGGGAGACATTTTGAGGAATATAGATCAGAGTCTGTCCTTGTGGATGTTCTTCTGAGACACAAAGATTTAGACCGTTCCTGTCTCCCACCCCATTCACTGGGAGGTGGTACTGTGCTTCAGTCACTCTCTTTTGCTTCCCTTCCAGTTCCAAGTGGTTTTTGCTTTTAAGCAGACACTCCGTCATCAAAGTGTACGATCTGAGGCACAGGAAAATTGTAAAATGAGCAAGGAGGAAAATAAAGTGATATAAGAAAGTCAGTTGTTTAATACCACTGTCAGCTTCAGCAAGAGTGGATGAAAACACTTGGGCCGGCTGAAGGATCAGCAGTGTACTTCAAGGACAGGCAGAAGATTTCTCCTGTCTTTTTTGGACTTACCTTTACTTTCTTCTCCTAAGGCAGTGTTGCTAAGATAGGGATTGGAAGTGGGGCAGCGAAAAGGAGGTGAAGTCTTCTTAGATCTAAATATTATATTGATATGACTCAAGAGAAGAGGAGAGACATGAGAAAAGTATTTAGCACAACTGGTGAGTTTGTGAGAAACAGCGAACCTTGTTATTTAGGCTTCTTAATTTAACTGTTTCGAGATCCTAAACATATCTGGGAACCTAAAAGGAGGTTGTAGCGAGGTGAGTGTTGGTCTCTTCTCCCAAGTAACAAGTGATAGGACAAGAGGAAATGGCCTCAAGTTGCGCCAGGGGAGGTTTAGTTTGGACATTAGGAAAAATTTGTTCACCGAAAGGGTTATCAAGCATTGGAACAGGCTGCCCAGGAAAATGGTGGAGTCACCATCACTGGAGGCATTCAAGAAACGTGTAGATGTGGCGCTTCGGGACAYGGTTTAGTGGGCATGATGGTGTTGGGTCGACAGTTGGACTTGATGATCTTAGAGGTCTTTTCCAGCCTTAATGATTCTATGATAAATGTTTTTCTGCAGGATCACTTCATTTTAGTCATACTGTTCTGTGTCTTCAAAGCAGTGATGGTCTCAAGAAGACCCACCATTTTCCTAGGTTACTTTTTGCACTAGGCATCCATGAATGAACTGAATATAAAGTCACAATTCAGATTTTTATGCACACAGTTACTCTCTTAAGTAAGAACTTCTGTCTCATACTTAACATAATTTTTCAAGAACGTCCCTTTCTCTTTTTAATACCAGTTACCCCCTTGAATATATGCTTTTTTAAAACAGCATATGCTTTTTCTTAAAGGTACATGAAAAATGTCCTTTTTGACTAATGTAATATATGCATATTAAACTCTTTTAATGGAGCTTAAGGAATCATAGAGGATGCCGAAGGTGAAATGTAGCATGAAAGCAGTGAACAGTGGAGCAGTTGTCACTAAGAACAGCCCTTTGTGTCAAAATAACTTACTTTGTAATTAACCTATTAAAATGTCTTAATAACACTTTAAAAATGCTTCCCTACTTTCTTCTGACCTTGGAGACAGTCACACAGGTCAGTCACACGCCTGCGAATTGAGGGAAGGGCTGGCAGTTTTATACTGTGCACCCTTTGGGGAGAATTCAGTGCAGATAACTGTTCACCATGAGGAGGTGGTGTGGGGAGGAAGGACAAATCTAGACAGCAAACCGTGTGTGTGTGCTGTTATCTAACACTGGTGGCCCTTCGTCCTGTCCTTTTGCAACGTTAACAAACTAGCATCCCCCAGGACTTGACCTCTGAAAGGAGGCAGGCGAGGGGAGGGTAGGGTTGTTACTTGGATCCTCTCTTGCTTTTTCTGGTCAGTCTTCAGGCACGGCTTTTAGGGTCTCACTTTAGGTGTTTACTTCATATGGAAAAAACACAGGGGGATCTGCCCCAGGAGTGGCACAGGCGTGCCGGAATTTATATTCCCTTTCTGAGCTTGGCCTTTTCTCCTGTGTGGAATGGGGCATGGGTTTAGCAAAAGTGCTTAATGTCTCAGCAATGCCTTTGCTTTGTTCCCACTGAAGTCAGGTGAAGTTCTGCACCCGATTTCTATGAGATAAACTATCATTAATGGATTAGCTGAAATGGGCCCGTGTTGGTGCTTTTGAAAAGAACTCCTCCCATAGTGCTTCTAAGATACACCAGACAGCATCTCTTACCTCTGGCAGAGAGACCTCTGCCTGAGCAGTGAGAAAAGGCCAGTGAAATTGCAGGGATTAACAGTCCTGGTAGGGAGAGCAGCAAAGAATGAGAAAAATGGGGATGGGCCGATAGGTTCTCAGCAGGCTTGGCTGGGAGTCCTGGGGCACAGCATTTCTTGTTTCTCCCTCAAATGAATCTCTGTCACACCAGATTCACCCAGCCATTCCTGCTTAAATTGGGGAAAATCCCTGTGCTTGCTCACAATTTAGCTTGCCTGSCAAGAGGAATAACAACACCTCCAGCTGCTGCCAGTAAACACAGGACAGAGTCCTCCACCTTCATGCAGTGCAAATAACCAGTCCTCCCTTTGCCTGAACATTTCTTTGATAATTGTCCTTTAGAGTAAAAGAGAAGAGCTTTCCTTTTGACTGGGCAAACAGACCTGGTTGTGCTCAACATGGGCTGATAATAGTCATTATCAGGTGTGATGAAGTGCTGCCCAAGTCCTTCATCCTGATAAGCCAGTTGTGAAGAGGTGACAACGGTGTGGTAAGTAAAGTGTCAGGAGGGATTGGAGGCCTGACTTACCTTATGGGGCAGGTAGGTTACAATCTCAAGTATCTACTGCCCCTCCTAAACAGGTGGCTGAGCTGCTTGTAAAGCATTTCACGAGTCCCTGCCCTTTGTAGCATGATGCCCCAAGGCTATCCTTAACCACAGAGCAGCTGCACGAGACGCCGCCATTATTTGTGTACAGCTRATTAGCCACCATGCAGAAGAGGAGATGAGCAAAACACAGGGCCATAGCATCCAGCCCCAACTCTCGCCAATGCATGCACCTTAAAGGCTTTGCCTTTGTCTGCTGAGTGGCTGCTTTGCCTGTCATCAACACATCCCCCTTGTTCCAGTGACCTTGGCAGTGCCCAGCCTGCCTACAGCATGGATGTGCTCAGCATTTGCAYCAGCTCAGTTAAATCTTCCCTGAGCCCTTTCCAGCAGTCAGGCATCCGCAAAGAACTGGGATACCCCAAAATGGTGGCCTTGCTGAAAGTGGTGCCATGCTGAGTTGTGAGCAATCCTCCTTAATGAGAGGAAAGGATGACAAGCAGTTCCAACTGCACAGCAATATGATGTATAATCTAATTATGCTAATAATCCAATCTGGTTCTTCAGTGGGAATTTCAAGAGTCTATTACAAGCAAGAAGATATTTTCTGCGTTTTGTTTCCCGCTAACATCTATGAAGACCAGGCACAATAGGTTACTCTTCATTAGTATCCTTCAGAGTAAGCATTTGTGCTGATCTGTCCTCTGTTTCTTTTCCTTCTGGCCATAAACAGTTGTCTCCTCAGCCCCAGCAGTTACCAGGGAAAACCGCAGTGGGACTGTCAGAAAAATTTATAAAACCCACAAATAGATAAGGCTCAGCCAAGAAATGTAAAATGGGATATGTTGCCCACTTTCTGTTTGGTTTTTAACTTGAATTGTGCAATGGCAAATGCTTCTCTCCAGCTGTCTGGAGTTCTTTAATATCTTAGTGAAGACCGTATACAATGACAAAACAATGTTATGAACGCCGTCTTTTAATTAGTCGTCTTGCTCCCTTTTTCCCTGCTTGTACACCTCCACAGTCTTAACATCAGCTTTCATCTCTGAAGGGAAGTTGCTGTGTCTGTTCCCTTTTGGCTCTTCCACACCTGTGATGCTTGCTCCAGTTTTAGCTCCCTCCACCAGTTAATGGGGAGCTCCAGAGGGATGCAGGGAAAGGTCTCACCAGTATGTCCACAGCATCCCAGACCCTTGAAATTGTTCTCCCATGGAGTAAGGTGTAAACCTAAGAGGAAGCTCTCAAGGAGCCATTCTTGCAGCCTTACTTCCCAGGAAGATTTCCATGCTTAACCTACTAGAAATAAGGAAGTAAGCTAGGTTCAATGACAGCCAAAAAGTGTTCCAAGAGAAGTACAAACAGTGACTTTGTTTCATGTGCCTCCATTTCTTGCTTTTTCTCACCAGCACCATTTGAAGGCAGACACCTTATTGCTTGACTAATAGAAAAGTGTTTCAATTAACTGTGGAAAGAAGCTTTGCACTGACCTTGACTTTCCTTTGCCACACTTGATACAAAAGGCGCAGGAGTAAAGCACCGTTAAAATCAAGCCACAACTGTTTAAAGAATAAATACAAATCGAAAAGGGAACCACAAAAACAGTTTGGGCACGGTCTTTGTCTGAGGCTTTTAGGGTACATAAAATGGGTTGGATGGTCTTTCAACAATGGGCTTGTTTCCCAAAGTAGGAGAGAAACCATTGGAGAAACAGCAAAAGCTGGGAATTGGCATCTCAGAGAGGGAAGATGGTGGCAGTAAGGTAATTTTACTGTCTCTAAAGATGCAGGTGGTTCCCTGCTGCTTACTGCTCACTGTCTTGTTCACAGGCTGGAGTTGGTAACCTGTGCTGTGCATTGCAACTCATTTCTGTGGATCTGCTTCCACCAGCGATCTGCTAAGCAACAAAAAGGTTGCATTTCTCCCGGACTGTATGCATCATCGCTAATAAGACATGCTTCATGAATACCCTGCTGGAAGCAGTGTGGAGGGAGCGGGGAGGGAAGCTTGTGACCTCCAGGCAGGGAACAGCAGTGGGTGGGCAGGAGCGGGTGTGGAAGTGTTGCTATGCCTTCAGGATAGCCTTTGGGTGGGCTTCGCACACCTCAACGCCGGGCTGTCCATGCCTTCTTCCCACCCAGCGCTCTGGAACAGTGCCCATGGAGCACTGGAGGGTGAAGAGGGCTCTTCAGATGAACCCCATGGAGGGAGAGGCTTTCTGCCTCCAAGGTCACCTGCCCTGTCCCGGCTTGCAAGGGCTGGCTCAGGCCCCATCTGGGCATCAGAGCCGGTGTACAGGCTTTACAATAAATACCAAGCTGCATGTACCTCCATAAAGCCCATTAACACAAGTGGCGCAGCAGTGGAGGTGTGGTCCTCAAGCTTGGTCGCTCCCAGCGGGTGGACCTGGAAGCACAGGAGAGCCCGATTTCGTAAGAGAAATTCCTAGGTGGAGTTACGTGCTGAGAAACTTGTTCAGGCTGCAACATTTATCTTGTTTTGATGGTATTTTTTTGGTGGTGCTCCTTAGAAACCAAATGACTGCTTCCTTTCTGGCTCAACAAGGCACTCTTAAACAATACTAATCAGACAGTGTCAGGGTTTCCTTTTAAATGTTGCTTCTGACTCTCGTAAGAGGTGGGCTTCTACTCGCAGCTAGCATGCTGGCTAGTTATATCCAAAGGTGCCCCAGTTAGTCAAAGCACCTGTTTCCATGCAACTTTGACTCTCACCTATCCTTCGCTTTGGTTCACAAATTACACAAGGTAGGAAGCTGAGTGTTTCTGTTTTGCTTTCCTTGCCCAAGGCAACAGTAATAGGAGCACACAAGGCGCTCCCCCTCTGCGTGAGGGCAGGGGTGACTCTGAAATAGGCTGAAGCGATGTGTGGACAAGTGACAGAACTACAGTGCTGCATTTAAGAGTAAGGAAGAGAAATCAGTGAATTGATCTTTTTCTTGTTTGTAACCTTTCAATTGAAAACCAGATCACATACCTTGTATTTACCTCGTACTTTACCTGTGCTTTACAATTACTGTATTAGCTACCAGATTTAAAAATGCATGTGTTTGATCTTGAATGAGCGTATACTGCTATCTGAATAATCAGCTGCAGGAATCTTGACTTTCATGGATTGGCTCTGTAGCAGTTGTTTATTCTTGCACCTTAGAAAATACCTTGAGGTGAAATGTCTTCCAGGGACAGGAGTATCATCTCTTCATATACAGCACCGCCCACTTCTGGGAAGTTTGGATCCTAGCTGAATGTTGGTGGTTGTCTGTGAAAGATAGGTAAGATCAGTCTCTCTCTCTGAATTGCTCTAATCTACCAGATCTTCCTTGTTTTTGTGTTATGCCCGTCACTGCGAATGGGAGCTGCAAGCAGACATAAAAAACACCTGCAAACAACATCATACATCAGCCCAAAATTGTTGCATGCACAGAAGCAACCTCTTGAAGTGAATCTGGGATTTGAGACTAATATATCAACATCTCTCTTCACATGTACTCAAATGACACTGTTTCAGCCATAACAGTCATCTTATGGAAGGAACAGCTGGTCTCAGTATCTTGAGCCAAAGGAGCCTCTGTGGCTGTGTAATGAATAGCCACTCGTAGTATCCATACAGCACACCCAGCCAGCTGGATGCAGGAGCTGGTGCAACAACTGTATGGCTACCAGTTAAATATCAGTAGCAGATACTATGTCTTTAGTGCATTGTGGCTACTCGGTGTGGGCAAAAAAGCAGCATGTAACAAATGGTGCTGCAAAGGCATCATGGTATGGCATTGGTCAGGGAATTAGTCCCACTGCTGAGTTTCCAGGCAGTTACTAATGCCTGGAGTGCTTTCGTCCTTGAAAATGCTCCGTATCTTAAGTGAGACACTTGGGCAATGGCAATCTTTATTCGTCCTGGCAGGGACAAAGTGAAATTTTGTGCAAGCAACATGAAGTTATTGTTAATGCTAAGTGCATACCGCCACACCAGAAACCCACTCGTGGGCACACGTGGCAGGAATGTATCTCCTTGCGCACCAATACAGACATACACATGTGTGTGTGAGTGTGCACAGACATCTGTAATTACTGGGTGTGTGCACCAAAGGAGCCTTCTGCCTCCTCCTCTCCCCCTGCAAAGGTTATTTCCCATAATTATGCCCGACAGCTGCGACATCTGGTGTAAGAGAAAGCTCTGACTAGTTGGGTCTCTGTCTGCTCTGGGCAGACACTCGTTAGGCACAATTAATGCCATGTTAAGCACAATTAATGCCACGAGTTGAAAACTTCTGTTGCCATAAAGAAAACTCAGATTGTGCTGCGTGTTGGAAATGCTGTTAAGTGGGTGAAGCTACTTATTAGTGCTAAATAGAGGCTACTGTCTCGTAGCCTCTGTCCGCTGATGGGAGCAGGAGATGTGTGCCCAGGCATCCGTAGTTATTGTCAGAAAAGGACTTTTAGTAGAAAGTCTTCAGTGTAAAAATTTCTCTAGGGGTTCAAGAGGCAGTGCAGTAACTTTTGATAGCTTACATATAAATGGTGCTTCATTATAACTGATTAATGAACAGAAAACGAGGGGATTTGTACAAATCTTGTTACAAAATTTCTCCGTTTTTAAAAGGGATCAGGCTAAAAGGCAGAAGAAAAGAATCATTGTACTGGAGAATTAGAGGAAAAGAGTGTGCCCTAAGGCAGTTGAGTGCTTTGCACATGATGGGAGACTGTTGTTGCTGTTGAGATTTAAAATAGGAAAAATCTGTGTATTGACAGAAAATGAAGAAATGACCGGGGCGGGCTAGGGCAATGCTGAGCATTCATCAAAACTCTACATAAAATACCTGACACACCTTGAGCGATGTTTAACCAGAATTTAATTGAATATTTATTTTCAGTAAATATTGAAAATATTTATTAATTGAAATGACAGGGAAGAATTTGACATGGCTGGATTTTTACTGATGTTTGTCCAGCTGATTTTTACCTCTGTGAAAACCAAGCTGGCAAGACCATTGTGTTGTCATTGTACCTCTTCTTCTTGAGACGTATTCTTATGTGGGTTGAATTCACAGATCCTCGTTCCTTATCCACCCACAGTTTGGCAGTGGTCTTTATCTGAGGATACAGCACCTGAATACATCCTTTGGAGCCAGAGCTTGTCTTCCAAAGCCCGGAGCACAGGCCATTAGCGGTGGCAGCTCACTGCAGGAAGGATAGGACCTAGGCAAGAAAAGACACGGTTTTGCAATAAAATGGAAGATCAACACAAGGTGGGAGGAAGCCAGGAAGGAGTTAGGAGCGATGAGACTAACACACTGCAAGTTTCTAAGATTCTGGATTGAGTGGAGCTGGTTCCGGCTCCCCAGACTTACCCCAGTTATGTTTAGAGACTATTTACTATTTACTTTTTGCTTACGGGTGCAAAACCTATCTGCTCCAAGGAAAAGCAGATGAGTTTCAGGCTAATGTTTCACACTGCCAGCTTTTTCTCCAATGAATTGTGTGATCCAACACATTATTTGGCACAAATAGGTATAGTATTACTCTTACCACCTGGGAAAAAAGAGAAAAAGTAACATAGAAGCCATAATAAAACCATACCATACGGTGAACTTCTTCACGTGGCCAGTGAACAGGAATGTCTTCACATGGCTGGGGCTGCCTGGGACTTTCCAGTTGGGACTGCGTCTTTCCCTTTTCTCTCTTTCCATTCCTGAAACTCTTGTAGTGAAAAAGTCAATGCACATGAGACCCAGATGTAGGTTTTATGAGAAGTTGTAGGAGGGAGGGGGAGACCGACAGAGCAGACGAGAGCAGAAATTTTCCTCCATACCCAGCTTCCCAGCCCCAGCAGAAAGCATGTCAACAGGCGTTGTTCTGCAAGCGCCGAGACCCGCCTGACCATGCATGAATAACCCCTGTTAAACCTCCACAAGGCCAGCACGGATTTCTCTGCCTCACAGCCCTGAAATCAACACGGCAGAGGGCCTTTGAATGCCTGCGGATAGCTCAGCGCCGCTCGCCCACGCCTGACGCCATGCCAGCAGTGCCCGAGCCGTGCTCGGCGTGCATAGGAGGTGCTGGCAGAGGGGCCAGGGTGCAGCAGGGAGTGGGGTGCGAGGAGGGATGGGGCTGGCGGGGGGTCAGGAGACAGCAGGGGCTGGTGCTGGTAGCGGCGTGGGGGGGTGTGGTGCTGGATCCAGGGAGGCTTCGATGCCTATTTATGACGTTTATTATTTATTGCTTTCTGCAATAAAGTTTGGCAGGGCAATGCCCTGGGAACTGGTGGTCTGAGAGATGATTGATTTTGTAGCCGTGGTGGTACAGACTGCTCTGACACAAAGCATTGGAAAGAGCACGATGCAAAGGGAGAAGGGGTTTTCTCCCCGAGTTCCCCAGTGGGTTGCTGAAACTTTCTCCCATGTAAACAAAGCGGTTGCGTGAGCATCCTCTGTTTCGTTTTTCCCTTCTGATGCCATTTCATGCAAAGGAAATGAGCTGCAAGTGTTTAGCTTGGCACTGTAACTTTGGTAATCATATCCAGGGCATAGAGTAGCATGGGCTGGTGCTTAATCATTCACTCATTAGCTTAGTGTTGTTTGAGCTTGGAAGACAAATAGAGGGTAAGAAATTGTGTCAGCACGTCTGAGAGGAGCAGATATAAGACAGTTCGGGAAGGATGACATACTTTCTGGGCTTCTTGGTGCACTAGCTCATTGCTGTTCCAGCACAGCTGTTGCTAGTGCTACCAGTTTTGGAGGAAATGTCTATATTTGAAATGCCCATCTGCTTGCAGCTGTTGTCATCTTTTAATTGGTGTAATCCTGTCAGATGAGAGTAGCACAACTGTGAGCGTCTCCTCCACTGTCACCCGACTGCCAGCACCTCCTGTGTCACGCACTCTTTTTGTCCCTATGCTTTCTGTATAAGTACCTTCCCTATGTACCCAGGGAGTCGCCTGAGGGCTGTCTTTAGTCACCTGAGAGCTGTCTTTACTTATGTGGCCACACAAAGAGGATTTCTCCCCTCTCCAGCTATCCTTACTTACCAGTCCGGGCATTTCCAAAAGGGATAGGGATACATCAACACCACTGTAGACACTGCTGGTAAGACCGTACCTGGAACACCATGTGCATTTCTGGCCACGCATATTCCAAAAATTTGACTTGATGCTGCAGTGGGTGCAGGGGGGGCAGTCCGTGTGGACAGGAGGGAGATGAAAGCCTGACATGCAATTTGAGATTAAAGGAGCTTTACTTGTTTAGTCTAGAAAAATGCAGACTGAGATATATCAGAAGTTTATATATGTATCAGGGAAGGAAACACCAAGAAGGGCAGTAGGTTACTAAACCAAATGGTCAGTACTGGAAAAAGAACGAACAGGGATGACTTAACCATTAGTAGATGTAGACTAGAAACTAGAAGCCAGCCCTTAAGGACCAGACTAACACTGCCACAGCAACAGTGGGGACAAATTTTCTTAGCTGTTTTTAAGACAGAGCTTGAATATGTTCATGAAGAGGATGAGTTGGCATGCTTTCCTGCCACAACAGGTGATGGGACCGGATGRCACGAGATCTTGTTTCCTTCTTGTATCAGTCTATTCACAACATGCATTTATTAAAGTTCCTGCAGCTATTTTGCAGTGGAGCCTGAGATACTGCAAATGGAAAGCACATTCGTGGATTTGAACTGTACACAAACCCTACTTCAAACTATGAGCTGAACAAGTTTCATGGGATTAGGCGGGGGATGCCTAGCCGGTGGCTTGGTAGCTGACCACSCAGCGTAAACGCAGTGCTTAGGAAACTGCAATGCCCATTCATGCTGGGTGATGTGTGTTTGTTCAGTTGGAAGCTGAATCCAGCCAGACATGAACCATTTTTTTTTTCCTTTTTTACTGAGATTACTTTTCAGCCATATCACCAGACAGACAACCAACACCAGCATGGCCAGGGAGGAGGTGAGCGGGATTACAGCAACTCCTTTAGGACTGGCTTGCACTGCCATGTGACCRTGGCTGCCTGTTCTCCCTGCGTCAGTATCAAACCACAGTACCAGCACCATTATAAGTGCTGTTGGGCTAATGAAAAGGCTGATTTTCCATGGTGATACTACACATGATCCCAACTGTGGTTATATAAGTGCTTGTGATATTTTCTGCCAAACCACAAGAGGTTGCACTTTCGTGATCTGTGCATAATCTGTTGTGTAGGCAGCCCAGAGACAAGTTTGTCATATTACCTAGGGAGGAACACCCTAGAAAAGATGAGGAAGAGAATCATTAGGTAGTCATTCAGTATCTTCCAGGTCAGCCAATTTACATCCATCCCACACTACCTTATGATGCGGATGTGTTCCTCTTGTTCTTTTCATACTGGGGGTCTCAGAGGTACGGAGTTAGGAAGCTATATATATATAAAAAATCCTGGTTACAGTGAAGAATTTAAGGGAGTTTCCTCTTCTACTAATTGTTTCAGGATCTTTGTCATCTTTCCCACTTGTAAAAGTGTTTGGCTTTTGGCTTTCAGAGGTTAAAAGGTGGGCAAGCAGCAGTTGGATCTGATTTGAAAAGAATATGAGTGAGAATTCAGGATTTCCTGCTTAGGGAGAGCCATGTGAATACCAGTGAATGAGCCCAGTCCAAAGCTCATTGCACTGAACAGTTAGATACCCATTTAATTCTGCGCTTTTTGAGCCATGTCTTGAAAGTTCAGGCTGCTGAGATCCGAGAGCTAGACTGTGGCTTGCAAAATGTCATCTTCCTGCATTTTTGGTGGTGGGATTTGTTTGACAACATGCTGGTAAGCTCTTACAGATCTTCACCAAGCCAAGTCATTTTCTGTATGATGTGAAAATAATTAATGCCTCTGTATCATCACTAGTTGCATGCAGTGCACAGAATGATGTATTCAAGAGAAATTTTGCATCCAGTGGCTGATAAGATCTTAGTCTTCGTGATGTCATGCGTTCCTTCTGAGAAATGTAGTCAAAGGAGCCACACTTGTGTATAACTGCATTGCAGAGCATTTGGACAAACTACCTTTTTCTTACACCCTTACTTACTGCTTTTCCTTTCAAACAGAAGGTAGGAAATTGTGCTCCTCAAGTTTCTGCTGTTTATATGAATTAATCTTTCCAGACAAYGTTAGTCCAGCCCATAGTCACCTAGTTAGCTTTTTTTTTTTTTTTAACCTTTCTTTTTCAGAATAAAGGCTTTTTCTCTTGATCGGATAAGCTCTTCTAAGTATTGAGAAAATTATTTGGTACTGAGCAACTTCTTGCCTACGCTCTTCTTGAAATACTCCTTACAGTATTACTCCTTGGAGCACCAAGTATCAGCTGATGTTGTAGTCACTACACACTGTGTTTTCCCAGAGATGGCACTTTCTTGTTAGGAGGATGAACATTTAATTATAGTAGGAGTGTTGTATCCACAGAGGTTTACTGGGCAACAAGGGAGACAGGTTTTGTAGAAAGAAGCAATATTTTTTATTAGACTGACCCTAAAAAGTAAGAAAAAGACCGATGTTTTGGGCTCAGCACCCAATCATCAGCTCACATGCATGATAACTTGACTTTCTTCCACGAAGCAATAGGATGCTTTCCAGGTTTGCATGCTCCAGGCTTCCCATCCAGGCCCCAGACAAAACTTTGCTGTTTTTTCCAAGCTTTTTCATTTGTGTATGGAAATATACTTAGCCTTTGGGATATTTGATTGGAAAAGACAGGCTCCTCATATTGCTGACATTGTGTATTTTTGGTGTATTGTCTGAGATCTTGCACAGATTGGTGACAGAGATAACTTCGAATCTGAACTTTTGTGTCACATATAAAATGGGGATAATAAAATGAYGTGCAACAGAAGAGAAGAGGTAAGATGAACAAAGTGATAAATTTAAATCAGGAGATTTAGAGACTGACCGCTTTAAAATTTCTAGCTCACTCCTTACCAACCAGGAGGTAGAAATGGAAAACCAGGTCTTTGTTCCTGTAGGAGGACTCTTGCAGTAGGGTGGGAGGAGCAGTATTGTAGAACCATAATAGTAGTAGTAGTAGTAGTAGTAGTAGTAATAATATTAATAATAATAATAATAATAAAGCAACAAATACTAGAAATACGTGTCACACTTTCCTGAAGAGCTCACCATGCTGAATTCTTGGGCTTTCTTACTCAGTCCTGCAGTTCTTGTTATTGCAGTATTGTGATCATGAAATTCAGTAATTACCGATTGAGATTAGGCAGGATTAGGCACCTGAGTACTTTTGCCCAAATTTCAGATCAAACCATGTATTTTGCTGTTGCCAAACCTTGCGATTACTTAAAGTCTTTGAGTGCTCATTTCTAGGACTGAGAGAGCCTCTGGCTCCTATATAGCAGTGTCCTGTGCCAGCCAGGCTACATTCTGTACAACAGGTACAAATCCAGTTTTCTACCTTTTGTAAGGGAAAAACAGAGCACAGTGATGCATTATTTCTCACACCAGTTTTGTGTTTGCACATTGCATACAGCACGGACAAAACCAAAGGCATTGCAAGAAATYTCAAATGTCTTGGTGTCAAAAGTCAAATGTCAGAAGTAGTGAGCAGAGGAAGGGGAGCCGAGGTCTTCCTCACACCACTGGGACTGTCTCTGCAATACACTCTGCTGCATGAGACATGGCATTTCAGTGGAGCACTGAGAGACTAGGAAAACTGCAGTGAACCATTTTAATGGGGACTAAAATGAAAATTGAAAATCTTGGGTTCTTTGAATACCAAAATTAAAAAAAGATACAATATGGGTACTTCTCTCACACGCTGATTTTATGTGAATGATTATTTTTCCTGCATTCTTCAAAGAAGGAAATAGATTAGCAAATATCCTCATAAGCATACTTTTTGCACACAACTCGCAAAATATGCTGTAAACACCTTTCTCATAAAAGGCACGGTGAGGTTAAGTGATTTTTCGCAAGACATCAGAGCCTGGGATTGGATTTGATCTCATAAATTCCAATCTAGTATTTTAGCCACACGCATTTTTCACAGCAAGAGGTTTCATCTCTTTGATGCAATGTCTCACCTTCTTTACTCATGGACAACTGGAAGACAAACAACKTTTATGGCTTCATCCGCTTGAGTAAGTTCTTAACCTTATCCAAAGGCTTTGTATTTATTGGGAAATAAAAGGAGGTGTAGAAAGACAGCACTGGTAAATCCTGTGCTGTCAGAGTCTCACAGGAAGTCGAATTACCCTTGCTTGAGAAACACAAACCTCAAAATGTGGGTGTGATATTTATTGGTATGTGCTTTGCATTCTTCTGCGAGGACCGATTACATTTTGCATCGCTACTGTAAATCCTGCTTACCTTTTCCGATTTCAACACTAACTCTTCTGAAAACGACCTGCTGGAGAGAAACGCTGTGAGTGTTAGTATTTTGGCTTCTGACTGAGTCCTGGAAAGCTCTCCCTTGGTGTCAATGATTTCTGGTAAGAGGGAGGAAGGATGGGCTTTGAGAYACAGTGGGCATTCATTAGCATATAATGTCAGTGTCAATAGATCCCTGCTGGGATGGCACAGTCATATCTCTTTGCGGCTTCCCTTTAATATATCTGTTTGTTCACTGTTTCTCCCTGAAGAAAAGTCAACAGTTGTATTAACGTTCTGATCTTGGTATGGGAGTGTTTATATTAATTTCCTGACATCAGCAGCCCTGTGATCTCTCATTTAAAATTGGCTATGGAGGGAAGCTGTTTCAGTAGTCCTGTTTTATTTATTAAAAAGAGAGGGGGGAAAGCCCAAAATGAAGGGGGGGAAAGAGGGCTTACTTTTGCAGAAAACAAGCAGATTATATTTGTATGGGTTCAAGGTCACAAAAATTCAGATTATGTCTTGTTAACTGTTTACCTGTATGAATATTTTCTAATGGAAAAGATGTAAAAGAGCTTTAATGTGTTGTTCACAGTTAATTAACTATCCTAAATATGGCTAATATATCACAGTATTTTTGACTAGCAGTTTCTGAGATATTCAAGAGCACTCAGTTCCTCCACTAGGAAAACCAAAGATCAGAGGTCTTCCTTCTAGGAAGCTTGTTTAATATTCCATATTACGCCAAGACATTTTGTCRTTAGGATTTTTGGGGGGATCTCTTAGGTTTCAGGTGCTTTGTCAGACTTAGTTCAGTTAAGCCTTCAGAATGGTATCTTAGTACTTAGGTTGATCCATTCTGTATCTATATTCTCATTTACCTTCAGAATTAAATCCTGTGTTATAGACTTCATCATGTAGCTAATGAGCAAGGCACACAACCTTTAACAAAAAAGGAAGATAGTAGGAGGCTACAGGATGAAGATGCATKTGTACAGGCTTGTTTCCATTCCACAGCAGTTGTTTGCATATCTGGCCATGGGAAGGTTCAAAGGACGTGTGCAATGTCCATTTCTCACCAAAATCCACATTTCTACCCTTGACCATACTGAAGTAACTCACTGTTACTTCAGCAGAAAGCACTTCATCTATTTTGTGTTTGTAACCTAAGCCCTCCTGTAATCCATGTTAGGGTTATGTCCAGATTCTTACTCAGGAACAGAATTTGTCATTTGCTATTCTTCTGGTTGGTATAAAAACATAGTAATTGGTGAAATATTGGCCACGGTACCCGGGTTTGTTCTGGCTTAAATCACTTTCAGCTACTGAAGAAATAACCGAAGTAATTTGTTGTTTCCAAAACTGACTTCAGAAGTGTCAAAGCAAGAGGTCAAGATACAGAGAGAGGTGAAGGAAAAGAGATGATGACTGACTATGACTGATTATCAAGCAAAGCCACCTCAGTAAGCTGAGCAGAAGCCAGAGCTTTATATTCTATACAGTAAAGGTTATATAGACATTATTAAAGCCACTGCTAATTCATGTATATAGTGTATAATTTCGATAATTTTAAACAGATACGCACTTTTACATTTTTTGAATTGGYGCCACATCCGTGTTAATGGTATATGTGCAACAAATATGGGTATAGTAAGAAACTTCTCAGCTGAGCTGCAGCTCACRTGTGTGTTTGTTGTTTGCCAAGTACTTGATGAAATCAGTACCTTAGTACTTGTCTAGGGTTTTTTTCATGGCTGTCTATCACTTCACCATCAATAAGGACAAAATATGTATGAGGAGATACATTTTCTCAGAGAATTTTTTTAACAAAACCACCAAGCGTGTGAGAGTGCCTCTGCTGGTATTCCTGCTGCAGGAGGACTTGCAGAACTGCATTATGACTCTTTTCAGTACGCTGAGCTGATGGGGGAGCAGCGCTGTGCACAGGTGCCTCAGTTGTTTGCTAGAAGTAGCTGTAGAGACGAGTCTTGCACAGTTCTTCCTGCATCCCTGTAATTTATTTGGGTGGGGCTGCAGTGTACAAGTACTAGAGATAAAATATTRAGGATCATTGAGTCAGATTTGAGTCGATATAAATCCAAAATTAGTTCTTCTTCCTCTACCAAAGGAAAAAAAAAGGCAGGATTAGTTAGTTACTTGATCTGTGTGTCTAGATTTGCAGCAGTGATGGTTTGGGAGTACAAACAACTGCCATAAAAGAAAAGCAAATATGGCCATGGTGTGCATATGGCATCCCACTGTCTTCTGAGCAGCAGCAGGGTACAGAAGTACAGTTTCAGTTCCTCACTGAAATAACATAAATGTTGAAAATAACAGAGCTTTACTCTTTTACCAGTTTAATCTCTTGGAGACTAGGCCTTGGTCTCTGACTGAAAAACTGACAATCCATTAAAAAAGGAAAACTTAACCACAAGCAAGGCTGCAGCGTATCATATTTCCAAAGTTGCAAAGAGCTCACTTCAGTGTATTTTGGAGAAAACCTTTCAGTCTTATTTAGGGTGGTAACTTTATTTACTGTAGTGGTTTTATCATGAGAGTGTTTATAGCAGCTTCTGTGTGAATTTATTCAGCAAAATCATGCTGATTGCCAAGTAGAGGTCAGGATGCCGGAGGCAGGGAAGGGGAATCCCTCCTGACAGGAGGAAGAAGGATTTCCTTTGAGCCAGGCTAAAAGATAATAGCAAAAACAAAAAAGGCAAATGGTCTCTGATGGTCTCTGATAGCTGCTTCTGGACTTGTGAAGCAGAGTCGAACGCCAGCAGTGGAAATACAAACTCAAGATTTGCAGGGGAGGGAGCTATCCTGCTGTGACGTGCTGTCCACCATCGCCTCCTCCGAAAGGAGGAGTGGGAGATTCAAAGGTTATCATCCTATTTATGCTAATTGAGTTTGAGCTAAGCTCTTCGCAGGAAAAAAGCCTCTTACTGAATTAGTTATTCAGTTCCTCAGGGTGCAAGTGGAATGACTGCAACGTTGTCTTAAGAGTCTGCTCGGGGGGCCCTTGAAGAGTACAACTAAAGCATTTCTCTCAATTCAAGCATCCCTCAGATGAAAAGTAACCAGGAGACCTGAGAGACTTCCGTGCCTTTTGCTATTTAGTCTGTCTACAGAAGGGGCCAAATATGTTCAGGTACACAGCACCCTGGCAGGTCCTCTGCTTGTCCATGGAGCAGGGGCTGAGGGTAAGAACAATTTATTTTCATAATATTATTGAACGAGCGTAATTTGTAATCTTAAGAATGTGCTGTAAAGGGGAGGCAGCGTCAGAGCTACCTACACAGAAAATAAAGGATCTGTAGGAATGTGTAGTGTTTATTCCTCCATTGTGTATTTCCATGTTGCTGTTACTTGAGGGAACAAGTCAGAAGAAGTTATGTGAAAACATGTTGTGTATGTTTATGTGTCTCTGCATTTATATTCATACAGCAAACATATGTCACTCTGTACCTCTCTCTGTAGGAAAATATTGTTATTAATTTTCATTTCCATAGCCCTTTCTATCCCTAGGCTCTTGAAAGGTTTATAGGCATGAATTAATTAATTAAACCTCATAGCAGTCTTAGGAGATGCATGTTAAAGTAGGGTTGCAGCCTGGATAAGTTAAGTATTTTATTCAAGGTCATACAGCAAGTCAGCAGCAGATAGGAGAAYGAAATCCAGATCTTCTGATTGTGAGTCCCTCTTGTTGCTTAATACCTGTTAGTTGTCTTCTAAATTGGATTTCCTTCAAGAACGTTAGCCTTGAGGACTCATGAAAGTAAAACAATTAASTGTAGCAGTAGAACAACTATGGGCAAGATTGACATCTGAAGAGTGTAAATTTAAATCAACTTGGCCTGTCATTATTTGTACACTTATTCTCACAGTACCTTGCAGTATTCCTTTCCATGAAAGCAGTCTACTGCTCTCTGATGGCATTTAATATGAAAGAATTACTTTGCAATTCAAAAATACCTATTCTGCTTTCTTAACTCTCCTGATTTTATCACAACTCTTGAAATATTTGGTATGGTTTTTCTTTCCAAAAATGCCAAATGCCAGAAATACCTTTAAKTTTTGAAAATAGGTTTCTAGCCTCAAAAGTTGCAAAGAAATACTGAAAAATACGGCTTCTAAATACTAACCCCGATTTGCCTCTTTCTGCTCCCCYCCCCCGAAAGAGGCAAATCAAAATTAAAGTACTATTTGTATCATTTTGTTTTTACAACTTGCATCTCACTAGCTTTTATGATTTTTGAAGRCTGATCTTTCTTATCAGTCTCTCTAGAAAGCACGTACTTGGAAACGGAATGATCAAGGTCTGCATGCTCAACTGTTTTTCTATACAAGGATAGCTTGCATTTGTCATTGCTAAGTCCATTTTGACTATTCCCCTTCTAAGCCTTTTATCTTAAGGGGTCCAAACTATACAGATTGTATAGATCATTTACCAGTCATTATGTAATCCTTGGGACGGAGGTAGGATTTCATGCTTTCAAAAGGGTGGCACCAGGACTTCCCAAGTGCTGGTATTTGTGCAAAGTCCCCCCACGGAATGAGCTCTCCAGGATGGTTGTAGGATCTTCTTCAGCAGAGGTTTTAGTTTTTTAACTATGCTTTACTATATTATAAAAGCTTACTTCTGGATAAATATAAATCTGCAATATATGTGGTACTGGTTTTCACAATTAGCAGGTCTCTAAACACTGTGTTTTTGCAGAAGCTTCTCCCTTCTTTTTCCCCATGGTGTCTYAATCAAGCATTACTGAAAAAAAATATTCAGAAAGTCCATGAAGTGCATTTTGTCCTGGTTTTATTTTAACATAGACAGCTCTGCAGTCATAAGTTACAGCATATCTGAGACACCCAGTATATTACCAGTAGCTGTAGATGAAAAGAAAATTTGGCCGTTTGTCCAGTGGATCCCTGAAGGCATCGCATTCTTCATTGAATTGTATGCAGTGCAGAGCTGTTCTAGTACTAGAGCAATGATAATAAATTTTGGATGTTTGGATCCAAATGCATTAAGGTGTCACAAAGCAGAATGCCAGCATTGGCTGCAGTTCAGTATCTGGCCTTCAATTCAGGGTATTGGCTAAGCCAAAAATTAAATAGGGTGCCTGGGGAACACTCACATCAAATGAAATCAAGTGCCCACTTTCTGTCAAAAAGGTTAAAAGATTAAATACCTTTACTGTCCTTGCAATGCAATCTTGTGGTTGTGATACCATCTCAAACAGGAATGTGTGTATTTCTGTTCTAATTGAAATCCATCGGGCAGATGGCCACTTCATTGAARTAAGTGGTGCCTTCAGCTTTCTTTCTTCATTGCTTACTCAAAAACAGGCAGAGATAGCTTCCCCCTGATAAGTGATACTGCACGCCCATATGGATGAAGTCATGTCTGCTATGGCTATGCCAGGCTATGAAGTCATAGCCTGCTGTCCACATACCATGCATTCATTACACATGTGCGTGGACAACTGTCTAGGATCAAGCTGGGAAATGTTATATACAGCTGTGCTCAGAAGGTGCGAATTCCACAGGACTTTCTCTGGGTAGTGCTAGGACGCTTTGAAACCTCAAGTATGGCAACCATGTGGAAGCTGTCYATAGTCCCTGGTCTACAATTCTGCCTTGTACATGTTGAAAGCAAACAATACAGTTTAATATAAATATTTGTTTCTGTAAGTTATTTGCATTTCTCTGTTGCAATGAGCTAATTTAGTCAAGCCAGTGATAAATTTCACATTACCTTTAGACAGCTGACGAGAGTACACCATTGACCTTTCTGGAGGAAGGCTGCAGTATTTCATCCCTACTCTTAGGTAAGCCTGTGGTCCAACCAAAATCACCATTTAGCATTTTATACTTGGAAAGCCATCCAGCTCACATTTGACCAGCATGAAAGCTGTGGTTGGCATTCAGGCTTACAGCCTGCCCCTGCTGAAGTCAACGGCAAAACTCTCCTTGGTTTGAACTGGTGCAGGGCTGGGTGTACGAAGAAAATGTGACAGTAGTTTGAAGGTACTATTTATAGTGATACCAACAGTGGAGAAGTTTTGCTGAAACATTATTGCTAGGGACTTTGGAGTTAGCACAGATATGATTAATGAAAAGGTAGGGCCACCTCTAGTCTCTTGGTACATAGCAAAACTATTCTAAGACTAATTAGGGGCACATTCAGGCAGTGCAGTATTACTAGTAATTTGATTTAATGAATGCTAGTCATTTAAAAAACTGTAATTTGTGCTCAGCCCTTAGGAAGTAAGGAGGAACTGCAGGAACATAAATTCCCTAAAGCAGAGGCACAGCCTTTCCAGGTGTGTGACTAAAGGGCATCATAAGCCTTACCAGAACAAATAAAAACTGTAAATCATTAGAGTTCTGCAGTTGCTCTGTCAGGTTTGGCATTCTGAACTTTACTGAACTGTGAGTGCTGTATGTTTGCACTAAATCATTTCGAATTTAAGATCAGATAAAACTGAAAAGGCCCTACTGGTAAAGGTAGACGCCTTTAATTTCGTTGGGGTGCATTTTGCTTGGCTGGGTAGTGTTTTTCCTTTATACATACAGCTGTTTGTTCTAGCATCTCTAGGCTTTAGTACATTATTAGGTGATGTGGCAAAGGCAAAATTTGGAAGAAATACTCAAGTTATGATTACATGCAAATAATCTGTTTCTAGCTGATGGTTCCCAGATTCCAACCACCACCTATTAACTCTGGCACTGAAAGCAAGTAAATGTTCATACCTAACCAAAACTGTTCTCATCATGTCTGTCTTCAGTGATTCAGATGAATTAACTCATGGCTTGTTCTCTTCAGAGTACAGAGCTGATACAATTTCCTGGCATTTTTCAKGAAGGAGGCTCTTGAGAGTGATATTTAACGTAAGTTTCCAGCTCTTATAAGCACCTGTATTCCCAGGCAAATAAATAGCCCCGCACAGTGAAAAATAATCATCTTGTCTTACAACTGAAGTGGGGTTTTCAGACCGGTAATTTGTCTTGGTAACAAGTAAATACAAAAACATCCTAGGAGGAGCTGACTTACACTTAACAATATGCGGTAGCAGAAGATGACTCTTTGATTGCATAGATTCGGTTCAGGTACTGCCAGTCCTCTTCTCAGCATACAAGGTCCTAGCAAAGCACCCCAGTGTCCAACAAAGTAAATGTAAGAAAGGGCAATGAACACCCAGCATGGCTGGATGGTACTTGATTGCACGTAAATGGTTCTATCCTCTCTGTGCTGCCAGGTTTTTTGGTTCTGTTCTGAGTGCTGGAATAGTTAGCGTTTCTCTGAAACTCTCGGTTCATGCAACTGAAGGAGCATAGAGGAGTTTCAGCTTGCTTTAAAAATAATTAAAAAAAAGTTTCTAGCTTTTTCTGGTTGCAGAGAAAAGCTTGAAAAAAGACTGACCTCTGAGGGTTTAAAAAGCATGAGGAAAATAAAAAGGACTATACAGCTACATTTTTGTGCTTTTAAATGACATCTCTTGGCTTTGTGGGACTTCAATAATGATGTCTGAGCAAATGGAATTAATTTTATTGCTGTGTGATTAGGGAGGTTTAGTACCATCAAGTGCCAGCAATACCTGTTTGTGCACATTATTATAGTAACATGGGTCATTTTATCTCTGCYGTTAGTAATCACTCTGCTGCAAACYGCACTTAAACCACTTCTAGCTTGTTGTTTCTGTTGCTATGTGATGCCTATAATTCTGCCTTTCAAAAAAGTGCTCCCAGTTCTCTTCAACTTCCATTTTCCCTCCTAGTATTTAGTCTTTTAGTGTTGACCCCATGCGACACAGGTCTACCCAAGGTATAGAAGCACTCGCTGCCCTTTGTTTTTCATATGACCAATGAGCAAACAATTATGTYTTTAACAGATTGAAGAGGAGGCTTGTGGCAATGGGATTTGAATAGTTGTCCTTTAAGGATTTAGGGGTGATGTTTCCAGGCTGCATGTTCAGTAGAAGACATTTTCAGTTTTCTCTTGAAAACTACTAATGTTATTTGGTAAGCAATTCCATTTTTGTAAAAAAAATAAAAAAAAAAATCTTAAACAACTACTGTTTTCTTGTACATTCCGTGTCTTGGAACTTAARCCTCCTAAGAATTAGAATTTTAAAATAAGATTTTTAATGGGGTTGGAAAGCAAAAATACAAGCAAGCATACTTTAAATGAAAGATAATTGAGTGGAAAAGGTAAGGTCCCATACTGGAGTCTCRTCATATTTATCTGGTTGCTGTTGAGCAGCCCAGCAATTTCAAACCAAGAAATCTTGTTCCAAAATTAAAGAAATGCAAATGAGCAAAGCACATTAATTTGAATTAATAAATCTGGGACACCAATATCTAATTTACAGATGCATCTTCTAACAATAAGAAGGTCTGATTCTTTGTATAGTTCCTTACTTTCTAGGTTGTAATAATACTCCCTGCTAATTTTTATCAACATAATTTTAACTGTATGCTTCAGAACCTAAACCTGTATTTCTCCCAAGGCCTTAATGCCCTTTGACTTTTCTAATAATTTCCTTCACTGTAAAATATATCTGCTTTGATACTGAGCATCATTGTTAGCCAAATGAGAAATACTGTCCTCAGTATACAGGCATTGGTCAGCTTGGAGATTGCTAGGTAATTTTTGAATGCAACATCAGAGCAAATCTGAGGAATAGTCTAGGCACCAAAGCATGAATTTTGCTGATACTAATAAAAATCAGAAAACCAGAAGCCAAGAAATGGGAGCTCCAGACATCCACAGAACTTACTACGAACATAAAAAAAATGCTTAACATGTTGCAGAGTATCATGCATTCATCTCAGTTGAGCTCAGCCTGGATTTAGGATTTAAATCTTAACACCCTGCATGTAGGAATCCCAATCACTTGTCTGCCACTGGGGCAGAAAGGAAATAAGACCCTAGAAATGATGGAAGATTGGAAGAACCTGAAACAAAGGGAGGAGAAAATGAGGGATAAACAGACCCATCCATCCGGGAACAGAAGGTATAGGAAGGCCTTATATGAAATAGAGGTCCCAGTGCCCTTGGTGTTAAGAAAGGCAAAAGAAAGGTACTAATGATCAGTTGAGGGAAGGAAGGAGTGACGATATCAGCAGGTTCCCTGACCGGTAAGCAGAAGCTGGCCAGCAGAACTGTCTTAATTGAACTGACCACCATGTTCACTGTCCTCGTTTAGTGAGAAAGACTTTCAGGGTCCCTTCTCAAGACAGTTACAACTATATGTTTAAGCATGCTGCTGTGTACCTTCTCTGCCATTTTCTGGCAGTAATAAGAACCAGATTCTGATGATGTGTTCATCATTTATTCTGGGCCCATTTTGGTATAAATTCTAAATAATTAAAACTTGGCTCCAGTTCCCATTGGAAGATGCTTGCTCATTTTGTGCTGGGAAAGCACACSTCGACTTAAGGACAAAAAATGGAGCTTTTGCTGAAGTCAATTTTTTATCATAATTCCTGGAAGAACTTGTGCAAGCTATGGCAATCATCAGGGAAAAAAAGTTCTTGAGCAAAGTCACAGCAAAATACATCATTAATCATAACCCACCCACATCCAGGCACCATATCACCAGACACTTCATTGGAGGAAGGAACAGTACCATTGGCATTCATGACTTGTTATATTCATGGGTTCTAAGGTTTAAAGGGTCAGCTGTGATCACGTTATGACTGGAATTGTGACATAGACCACTCGATTTCCCTAAATTGACTTCTGTTTGGATTACAGCTTATCTTTTAGAAAAACATCCAGTTTTGATTCCACATGTCCTGCAAGRGAGCATTCATCACAGCCTGTATTAAATTGTTGCCTTCATTAATTATACTCACAGCTAACAGCTTCCTGTTAGACGACACGCATTATTTTACTTTTGGTCTCCCTGGACACTCCCTAGTGCAAACAGAAATGTCTTGTGCTCCCTTCTCCTCTGAGRAGTTAGCTTTGTCTGAAGATTGTTGACTGATTGCTTTTTTTTCCTTGCATAACCTGTGGGCTTGGAAGAAGTTCTGATTTATGGCTTTAATTACAGTCTGTCTAACCATTTAAATAACCTTCTCAGTGTCTTCCTTCAAGTCTCACCATTGTTGTGATGCCAACACACACCTGTGGCTGGGAGTAGTAATGTTGATGGCGTGTGCATGCCTCCGCTTTTCATCCGAACTGCTTTCACTTTGTTGTCACCTGATACTGCACCCTACCTTCATGTGTCCAGCTCTTTGCTTAGCTCTGGTTGGAGGCTGTGACCAGGTTGTTATTGCTGTGTTAAAACAGGATAGCGTCTAGTACATTGCAGTTCACATCTGGGCTGTGCCTAGAGCTTCTGAGCATTAATCAGATTCCCTGATGAAATGGTCAAGGTGAAGTGTCTTGGTTAGACTTCTTTTTGCAGTTTTGGCATAGTTTGGGGCTGTATTTAAGTTACCGTTTCCACTACAAAATTGAAATGTGTGTTGACATCAGAGACTTGCATCCTCATCCTTTGGGTTGGATGAGGACTGTCGGCTGTCAAGTGCATCCCTTGATGCAGAATGGGCAGGTTTAGAGATGAACCCAGCAGCCACATGGACTCCAGCCTGTGTTACTAGCCCAGAATGGTACTTCTGCCAAACCCAGGAACGAGGTTTCTATGTCCGAACCAGAGTGGTCTCGGGATGCAACATACAGGTGTGATTCTGGGTGAGCACAACTTTGAAGACGTACCCTTAATTATGCTGCAGGTTTCGGCAGTGCTTCTGTAATAGCTGGCTGTCGCATCACCTCACAAAACTATGATTTTTTCTTTATCCTTTTTGAGACCATGTTAATTGGTAAGAAGAGATGTCAGTGCTAACGCACTGATAAGCACATTAGGCAGGTTGTTAGTTAGTCAGTTGCTGAGATGTTCACAGTTCCCTAATTGAAGGCATATATTACCCCTGGGTAAATTCTGCTTAGCTGACTTACTCAGCAAAGCTCTGTCCAGATGTGTTTTTGGAAGTTATCAGCTGACATAATATGAAATAATTCTTTATGCATGTCTATGCAGAACCCAAAGTTGGAAGGTGTAGCCAAGCAAGATGGTGCCCAGTGAGCGTACTCAGTGCTGTGATAACCATTTCTGGGTGGAAGAACAACATGCTTGTTCCATGCCCTGACAAAGCAACCAGAGGTCCCACCCAGGTCCTACCTAGGTCAAGTTGAATTATCCTTTTGTAAGCTTGGTACTTCCCCTCCTAGTCAACAATGTGAATAATGATCATCCTTGGTTTGGAGAAATGTCAGCCCTTGGACTGTGGTGTGGGTGTTTTAAATTCAGCCATCAGCAGACTTTTGAAGTAGTCTGGGTAACTTTCCTATTGAGGTTGTAATGAAAATTAGCACTGTACACCTTTCCTTTCAGAATCTGAGATTCTCAAGCATTAGAAATTATGTTAGTGATCAGATTGGCCTTCTGGCATATATTTTATTTTTCCTCTTGATGGGACCTTGACAAATCCCAAACTTGAAAAGTTGAACACCTGAAATTCAGCTTTTAAATCTGAATGTATACGCATCAGTAATGTCTAGATGTGTCAGCCCCAGAAACCACTTTTTAAGGTGTCAGGAACTGAATCTGGGAGTTTAACTTTAAGCACCAGGGTTCCATCATTTTTGTTTTAAGGGCCTGGGCTGCAGTGTTTATGGTTCCAAAAAACAATGATCTCTGCTTTCAATGCATCTGGAGCTGGTCCAGCTCTCTGCTGTTGTCCATATGCAAGCTGCTGCTCACCATTCCAGAAGAGAGGCTGTTTCCCACGTTCAACCCACTTGCAAACAGCAAAACAACTTGGTTTTCTTCAAGTGGCTTTTTTACAGTGAGTGACTTTTTAATGGTACATTTGTATTCTTGTRTTCACAGAATTGTTGAAAGTTCATGGTGATTTTGAAGTGCTGCTATGATTATGGGTTTACTTTTATTTGCCTTTTAGTATGAGACCTACTAAGAGGATTTTTTTTCACCTGTGATGTAAGAAATGTTAAACACTATCTGATGAAAATGCATTTGTTATTTATAGGTAAATCCAATTATTCAGTTAGTTAATGGATCTTAAAAATAGCTGTAAGAAATGGTCATTCATATATTTCCCAGCCATTGACGGCTACTTTCCCCATGAAAAACATCCATTCTGATTAAGTGATTGGTGGGCATTCAGCTTTGTGAAAGGAAAACCAGACCAGTTAGCATAGCTTTATCTTACAGATAACAGACAAATCGGTGCTTATTGAGCCACCCTGTAATTGCATTAGTCTGTAAACTTCTGGTGGCCTGATTTCCTCTCTTATTAAACTGAATGAGAAGAGTTGGAGACATGCTTGGATACTTGCACTTGTAGATTAGAGATTTCCTTTTTTGGAGATCTGCTTTACTGGCTTGTTTTTTCATTAAAAATGAGACATGGTTTTGGTCCATGTTATCTTTTATTCTGCCAGAAAACTGTAACGCATTAAGTCCTGCATGTAAAAAATGTTCGTTTGTTCTAAGCTAAGTTTATTTATGGCTCACAGATCTTACATGATGAGGACTGCCAGCTTTAAGTCATCATAAAGGATACAAGTTGACTTCTGAGATTAGCTGTTGTATTTATTTTTCTAGTTATGATAATTAATTTAGGTCCCTGCCTTATTTTGAATGTCTCAATTTTGGTAAATGATATTCAACTCATAGAGTACACGACTGCTGTCTGTCATTTAGTGAGTTGCAGAGCACATAAAAAGAAACATAAAATACATTTTTATGCTGCTCATAAAAGTTCTTTTTGAACAAGCAAGTTCTTGTTAACTTGTCAGTCAGAAAGGGAAACCACCAAAACTAACATGTAAATTGGGGGAAAAAAAAAGTGCTGCATTRTTTTTGTTGTGTGAAAATCAGCTTGAGATTTTTCCCAGCATCCTGAGTTCCTAAGCTCCTGCATCAAAACCAGAGAAGCCACCTCGGGGCAATAAAGATAGACAGGTGCTTAAGCATGTTTTGGGAGCCTACGGCAAGGGAAAGGAGTTTTGGGCAAGGGGAGGGAGTTTTGAACAGGATGCCACAGGCACGTGTGGCTGCTTCAGCTGCCACTGCCCCGGCCCCTTCCCCTGGTCCTGCGGCTGCTCCTAAGGAAGTAAACATCTAAGGTTTGTCCCAAATCTGATGTATGACCAGAGAATCCTGTTCAGACAAGAGCTAGGCAAACACCAAACAAATAGACAGTTTGTACTCCAAACCTCAGGCTTTCTGCCTAAAAGTCATTACAGCTCCAGTACTTTTACAGTAACTGTTAATAATGCAAAAGAAATCTTCGTGTTAACCCTTTCCTGCAAGCTAAACCCCTGTTTACTAACCAGTCGGTCAAAAAAGTGGCAATGAGAAATAAAAGTGAAGGTAATACTTGGTCTAAAGTTGTGACCCTAGAAAGGCAGACAGTGCCAGAGACTCCATGGAGTCCTCCAGGGTTACGCTACTGCCCTTTTCTGTGGGTATCTGTTCAGCTACAGAAGGAAGGGAGATCAATATAAAATCCTAAAAAGAATTCATGCCACCATGGGCGTTTAGTTTTCCTCTGGTGGACAGAGGACAGCTGTCATGAGAAATTTCTCATAAGCCCCACACTGCATTTTACTGACAACCATACTTGCCCTCCCTATAGTTGTCTATGTGCAGGAAGGTGGGAGGAGGCTTCAAAATGGGCAAATTTTGACTGAGTTTCATGCTAGAATAGTAATCTAAGAACAGGCGTGAGTCATGTGGTTTCTCCCTCTGATGGCTATCTTTCACTTGGTGGTGCTCCACAAGTAATTCACAGGATGGTAATCCAGCCCTTCCTACCTGAGTTTGAAGCTGCGCTGCCTCTCCCCCTGGACCATGTTACAATTTTGTGGTGAAATTTTGGCCCAGTTTACCCTATTGCACAGAAGGACTTCCCTGCACTGGAGGGAGAGGTGTTGGCACCAGCCAGTGGTGAGCCATTCACCAGCAGCTCCCAGGTAAAATGGAGTGGAGACATCTCAGAGCCTTTACAGCATCTCAGGTGCACTCTCATACCTAAGGCATTAATGCCAGGGCATCTAATTCACGAGTTTAGTTCCTTGCCGTGAGGCAGACATTTGACATGTTGCTGATCTTGTTATTTTTTCAAGCATTCCCCAGTTTTAGGTTGTCCCAGTTTGGAGGCTGCCTTCCTGGAGAGAATGGGGGGCTGAACCTCCATACTCTTGGTAAAATGTATTAGGAAGGTAGTATAAGAAAGGAAGACATTTTGAAAAATACTGATTTAGATA
Source organism: Oceanodroma leucorhoa (assembly GCA_030449065.1). NCBI lineage: Eukaryota > Metazoa > Chordata > Aves > Procellariiformes > Oceanodroma > Oceanodroma leucorhoa. The sequence goes on from JASVER010000100.1 coordinate 1,318,640, forward strand.
ATTTTGTAAAATGGAGATAATTACCTGGCATGTTGTGAAGCACCTGGGTGCCTACAGTGTGGGTTGAGGTCTTTGCATGGTGGGACTASAGATATGCAAGGTGGTGTTCTGTCCATCATCCCTGTAACAGCAAAAGGAATACAAATGGGTTTTATGAGTTTCTTCTTGTGCCTACGCTTTCCAGATTGCATCCTTTAATACCTGAAATTGYAGTGCCATCCCATGTTTCTCCAGCTGCCTCTGTTCAGACTGTTACATTAATCATACAGGAACACAGGTTGGGAAGACACTCCAAGCTGGGCAGCCTTTCCCAGGCCTAGAATTTGCCATGAGGTAGCATGTATTGGCATATGCATAGATGCACGAGATGAAGCTTGGCATAAAGTCATCCTCTGGCCCCACAGTGAGCTACCACAGTGGGGGCTGCTCCCTCTCTGTTTCCCTCTAGCTATATAAAAATGCCAGGAAGAGGAAGAGATGAGCTCCTTCATCGTGTGGGTATGATCGCTGTGACTCCCAGGTGTATCGCTGCCGGGGAGAGCGTGTCACTGCCCTAGAGACAGCTGCAGACAGTGGACACAGTCTAGCACAATATTTGCAATTGCTTTCCAAATTCCTGCACCCTTGTCATTGTTAGAGCCTTAATTTGCTCAGCAGCTGGTGTGAGCCCAAGAAATCATTATAGGTTGATTTTATCATTGCTATTGTTGTAATAGGAGGAGGGAATTAAAAACAAATGTCTCAGTGCTGATGTTTGCCTGGAGTGTGAGACAGCACATTGGTTTAGAGACTGATACATTACCCCAGATTGTAGCTGAACACTTGAAAATGCTGAGCAGGAGGACTGCTGGGCCGTTGATGAGCTGTGTTTCAGCGTTGCGTTCAGAGTGGGATCCATACACAGAACCTCAGCAGAGGTCAGCTTGGGCAAAGGCAGGATGACCAGGCTCAAACCACAGGGATCTCGCTATTACAAGATGCTACACAGAAGGAACATGGCTTGATGCACTTAGCATGACTTCTTTCACTGAGATGTGAGCAGGTGGTGGATGGAGGAAGCCAGAGGGGGAAGAGAGACAGCTGACACTGAAGAGAAAGCTTGAGGAAAAACAAAGACCCATACAAGGAAGAGAAAACATTCTGGAAAAAGCTCAGAAAAGAGAAATTGTGGACACGTGTGTTTATGTATGTAATCATCATTGCCAGTTCTGCAGTCTCCAAGAGGCAGCAGCTCCCGTTTCTCTCTCAGCAGTGATGGAGCAGAAGAGGTCTCTGCCAGACCTCCCCCACGGAGCTGCTGTGATGACTACGGCTGCCCGAGAGAAAGTTCCTTTTCAGTGACAGAAATGGTGGGAGGTCTCGTGTCATGGACTGTTGTCTCAGGGTCTGGCGCACAGCTGGCAAGTCTTCTGTCAGTGGTGAACATCTTCATTAATAAATGTAGCTTGAAGATGCCACTGCTTACAGCAGTGCACCCAGTGCTCGTGCCCCACACAGATGTGGCAGAGCGCCTGGAGGGTAGACTTCAACAGCTAGGGAGCCACCATGTTTCTTCTCATCTGTTGCTTTCAGCAGTGTAGACTGCTGCAACTGCATTTTCTAGATCTTGCAAATGGAGATAATGAGGTTTAGCAATGTAGGGAGAGCTTCAGAATGAACATTGTGTGTTCACAGTGTGTGTTCGTGTGTTCACAACCACTGCAATGTCTTCCTATCTTGTCGAAGAGATCTAGACAAGTCTTAATGTAAAGGAAAATCAACCCTGTGAAGAAAAAAAAAAAAAAGGAAAGTAAGATAAACAGTTACCCCAGATAATTCTGTGGTTAGTAAATTGTTTCAACGAACAGCACAGTATTTGTATAGTAAGATTTGAGGTCTGTCAACACCTAACAGTATTTTCTGTATTTAAGGTTTAATTCATGCTGTCTATGTTGAATCTTTAGTGAAAAGAAACTGACACATACGGCAACACAGTCCGATAGGGTATCAGCAACAGTCCTGTAAGCTCTCTGCATTTCACACAAGAGTACAGATTTACAGAGAGCTCTTTGCCATCAGTCCTTAAGTGAGGAGAAATAAATTTGCAAGAGAATAATTTCAAAAAAAAAAAAATCATGTCATCAAGAAATGATGTTGTAATATTCTTACACAATAAGAAATAGGCTTTCCCACATATTCAATGAATTAATCATTTAGCACACAAATAAAAGAGATCTGTAGCCCTCTCTTTAACAAGATTTTGGTATTACAMATCTTTTATTTAAATTGATTTTTCCTTTAAAATGCACATGACTTTCATAGTCTCAGATACACTTCAGGATTAAGTATGTGCAAACCTGTATGCACATGTGTTGACTGAAGTGCCTAGCCTTTTCTTCTGATTATGTCAACTTTGAGCGTCTGCCTTCTCCTAGGACAAGTTGTGCTGCTTGGAAATTTCTTGTCTTTGTGTGGTTTTTCTGCCCCAATATGAAAAAGCTCCTTCAGCATTCTCCTTCACCTCCCTCTCCAAAGTGTGAAAGGCAGTTCAGATATTTCCAACCCAGCATTTTTTTTAATAAGAAAATATTATTGCATCAGGAGGAGTATGCTTATAGTGGAACATGGTGCTTCTTTCAGTGCATTTACTGTTGGCAAGCTCATTCCTGTTTTCTCCTGTTCAGCTTTATAGTTGAATCTTGTGTCTCGGAATGCAGTGGAATTTCAGGGGGATCCTGTAGCCCCAGAATTCATGTTGTATCACAGTTTCACCTGCTCAGAGATAAACTGATTAATTGCACTGATGCATTAGTTGAAGAATGAACTAAGTTTTAAGGCTGACTTTATGTAGGATGTTGTATTGCAGTCTTATCTATACCTTTTTGCACACTGCCATGAATCCAGTGAAGCTTAATTTTATAGCAGGGAGCATAATAAGAAATTTATAATGATAAGCCAGTGCCTTGACACAAGCTTATTCGTAAGACACTACTGGAAAATTTAAAATAATTGCCTCTAAATACGAGAAAATCGCTGCAACTAGGGAATGCATGTTCATGTTTCTTTTGTAATTAAAGATACCTTAAAATTTCCTTATATGCCCTTGCTCATTTCATAAGCAGCAGCACAGTGCTCATCTTTGTCTGTATGCCTGGAGTCTTGCTGGGTGGCATCATCCTCTATTGGTGTCAGATGTATGCCTAAGATTTAAGCTGTGACCAGCAGACATCTTGTGTTTGCTTTTCCCATGCCTTTCTGGAGTCATAGGAAAGCAAGATTATGGATTTCTGAAAGGTTTTAGTGCAATGAACTTAAGCTGGGTTTTTAGACCAGGAAGAGCCTGCCTGCAGCTCCTAAGCTATGTAAGGCTGTTTTTCAAGGAAAATGCAGTTCTTTAATCCTGGACTCTTGTGAAGTTTAGCCTCAGAAGTTGCTGCCTGTCATGGGAGAGATTTAACATCAGTCGGCCAGTCAGCATCATCTTGCCGCTGTGCAGGATTCCCTCTGAACACCCAACTCTGCTGGTGCTGGGTGATGGTGAGGGTCAGGGGCTTAAGGGTTTGGGCAGTGTGGAAGTCAAGGAAAAGGAGTCTGGACGGTCTTTTCCCTGCCATAAAGTAATTTTATTGTTGCTATTGTTGTTTAATAAACAGAGCTACCCTATTAAAAAAACCAGCTACGCTATTAATAAAATTAATCAATTGTAATAGAACAGAACTGGATGTGTTTTCACATTTGCCAATATTAAATATAGAAGAAATGACAACTGAGTAATTCCAGCAAAAGAAGCATTACACACAACTTGAAATATACACATCTTTTCTAAGCTTGGGGCTGTCTGACATTTTGTAGTGTTGATTCTTGGTTTGTAATAGGCTAGTCATATCCAGTTTATGTTGATAAGTTGCCCTGTGCTTCTTAATGGTCTCCTTTAGGTAGATGGCAGATAGCAGTGGGTGCTGTTATTGCAACCAAATGTTCTTTTCTTTCCAGACTGCWGGGATTTCTCCTTTGTAATTTTCTCTGTGTATGTTTAGTTAAAGTACTGTGTCTGTTCAAAGCTACAACGACCCTGTGTCTGCAACAACCCCATACATTCTTGGGTTATGCTTAGAGGAACTTGCTGTAAGTCTGTTTTATTTAACATATTCAACAGAGAGTAATGGGAGGCTTTCCTGAATAATACCTGACTTTCTTCTGAAACCCCGAGTAAACTGCAGACAGCCTGAAGGATTTTCACTCTTGACTTCAGACCTCTAGCTCCCTCAAAATCCAGCAGGTCTTCTATAAACAAGGGAAAAGGTTTGACTCCATTGAAGAAATCCTGACTCCCATAACCCTGAACTATCCTCTCTGTTTTGCCTGTGCGGGATACATAACTCTTCAAGATGGCACCAGAGTTAAAACGCTCAGATTTAGGCTGAGTGAATAGAAATTAACAGGCATAACTCTGACTTGGAAGACTGGGAGTTACCTAAACATTTTGTTCTGTTTTAAAACAAACATTTTTCTGTTAGCTTTTTCAAAATTCCCAAGGATCTTTGTTTCCAGCCACCTTATCTAAACAAATCAAAACAAACACTGTGCACACGTTGCTTGCTACCATAGTAAATGGCTTGTTTTAACTTGGGTGGTTGTGGGGTGGTTTTTTTTGTCTTGTCTTTTGTGTTTGTGTGAGAAACAGCCTCAGCATGTAGGATGACAGGTCATCTCAAGTGCTAACAATATTTAAAATCAGTCCAGAGGAAGCTTCTTCAAATCACCTTGCATTTACGGAGAGGCAAGAGCCTGCACAGGACCATTCCCATCAGGCAGCTGACAGGGGACTGCTCAGTTACCCCTTTGGTGTCCATGCACACATAACACATGGGAGCACGAAGCAGCTGAAGATGGTTTGCAGCAGGGCAAAGTGGCCTCCTACTCTTATTGCGAGTGCGGGTCAGGCCGGCTTGAGTTACCTCACCTTTAACACTAAGGAGAAGCTCATCTGCTTGCATACCTCTCCAGCGAAGGTTGCTGAAACAACCTTCAGACTTTTAAACCTCAGAAGAGCAGAGATGAAAAGTTTACTATGAAGTGACTGTAGTACACAGCCACAGGAATCGCACTGCGTGGCAGTGGTCGCATCTGCTGTCACAGGTTGTGGAGTGTAGTTTTCACCCACCTCAGCACCCAGCACACAGCACAAAAGCGTGCAAATAAGCCAGTACTTTTGAGAGGTACTGAAAAAGTGGAGAAAAGATGAGAGGGGAGGGGAAGTCTTTCCCCCTATATATGGCTTGCAACAAACATAAGTAATTTGTCATTTTTGATTCCTTTTTTGCTTGCTAGAGTAGATAAGGAGATGAACAGCCAAATAGTAACCGTAAGTATATGAGGAAAACAAGTGGGATGCTGTATGACCTTTCTCACTTGTTTTTCTAGCCATCTTCTTCTCGTGAAATCTTGCACTGTCAGCTGATTGGCATTTATGGCTCCAGCCCTTGTAATTTTGACAAGGTATTTTATATTTGCCATGCTGGGAGTAGTAACCATGCCATGTGCCATTTTCTCTCTGAATGGAGAATGCCCCCAAGCCCCGGTTTTCAGAGAAGTCAAGTGTGAACACATCTTCTAAGAAGTTTTACCTGTTCAGCATGGGAAATAAGAAGGATGAAGATCATTTTATGCCTTGGAAATGAATTTCAGTCCAAGTAGCATCAAGAGAGGGCCTCCAGGTGTTCTCTGAGTTTGGCTGAACACAAACTTTTGGTTTTCACCAGGGTTAAAGGTTTCTGAGTTGTGAGTCCTACTTACATTACCCAATCTAGCTGCCAGCACGAGTACATGTTGATGCGAGTATGAGTACACACCGGAGGCATTTTCTTTCTGAAGAAGCTATAGTCTTTCTCCGTCATGAGAAGACACAGTCCCAACAGCAAGCAGTGGCAGAGCCTGGTGCTGGTCCCTTCCCCTGTGAAAGTGGGCAGCAGCAAGCTACCCCGCTGCACCTCCCCACCGTGAGTCACCCAGAAAATGCAAAGCACTAGTGAAATGTAAGAGCCCTCTGCTCCCTCATCAAGGTTTAATGTGACAATTTCCTCTCAAAAATTTATTTCGGTGGCCATCCTTGGGTAATTCGTGCTGAGCAGTTATTCTCCTGCTGCTATGGCAGCAGACCGCACTTTGTCTGAAATGCGGGTGTTGGGTGGGGGGTCTGCTCTGAAAAGGAGAGGTTTGAGGTGTGAGCGAGCTGTCCATGCAGCCTATCCTCATAAATTGGTTTTATTTCTGTCTCATCCCAGTTGTCTTTATAAGAAGAACACCAGGTCTGGTTACAGCACCAGGGGAAATTAAACTGACGGAGCCAATTTGTTCTCATAAAATAAATAGAAGTGGCCTTTGGGTTTAAAGCGTGTGATTTCTGCAAAAGGAGGAGGAAGAACAATGAAGATTGCTCACCAGATTAAATTCTTTGTAATTGCTGGTTATCAAATAGCCACTTCAACATGAGGAAATATCCAAGAAAACTATTTATTTTTTAAAAGCATTTTGCAAGAAAGAATTCTGTTAGATTGGCTTCCCTGCCGGCTATGAGCCCTCTCTGCCAAAAATTGAAAATTGGCTTGTGAGCAGGCGTGACCTGACCAGCGTCACGGGTGGATGGGCACAGAAAACTGCCTCCCCTCTCCTGACCTGTGCTCCCTGCATCTCCTTGTGCCATGTGGGGCCACACAGAGAAGTCAGAAGTGTTTTACCTGGAGAGAAGGCTGAAGAATGGACCGGTTCACTGACAAGCCAAAAGCCACCGAACCAGCCAGTGACAAGGCTGGCACTAAAAGCCTTACCATACCTCCTGTATCTTTGTTGTTTCACTCTGGATCGTATTTATTTCTCCGCTGGCTTGATAGTGTAGATTTGTAGAGGAGGTATTAGAAATGGAAAGGAGATCCTTAAAACGTTTAGTAAACTTTCGCAGTTGCATGCTCAAGCACCAGTTTTGCTTCCAGCAGCCAGCCTTGTGGGGGGACTTTTCATTTTACAGTCCCAGACAGACATATCTGTGGAGATAATATAGCTTGAAGGTAACAAGCTGAAATGGTGACTCTGGCCCCATAAGACCTTCCTTCGTGTACAGGCAACTTTGCTGTGATACAGAAGAGAGAGAGAACACTTTCTCTAAAGAGATAAGAAAAGACTGTTGGTACAGAAGGAGGTAAGGGAATACTTTTGGTATTTGTTTTTTCTTCTGCTATTGCACATCTTGAATTTAGTGGTCATATAAGGGTGCCCGACAGGCTCAGAAAGTCAGGCAGGGTGTTTATTCCCCGAACAGGAAAGGGATGCACAACTGGATTTGTTTAGTTTACCTTAAGCTTGCATGCACTTTCCATAAACAGGAGCACTTTTTTTTTTTTTTTTCCCCTCCAAGCACGTATTTCAAGAACAGAATTAGCCCTTTGCAACAGGTTGTAACGATGACCCTGTGGTTCAAGTGGTGCAGTTATCTCCAGCATGGGAAAGTCTTTSGTCTCATAGGGAAGCATCTGTGTCCTGAGGTAGCTGAAAGGGCTTGAGTTTATGTGACCGCTATAGTTTTGTTACTGCTTAATCAGGAGGTATAACACTGCAAATCTCTGTTTCTGCCACATTTTTAAAGAATTCATGGTCCCTGCTTTGTTTAACCATAACCACAAGTTGCAACCAGCAGCTAAAATCTGAGACGGCTTCTCCCAGAAATGCTCAGAGCATAGACTGTGCCCAATATCCAGTGCCTCATCATGTATCTTGGAGGTTATCCACAGAAGAGGGCTGCTTTGAATTAAAGAAGTTTCCCAAAGTCATGAGGCTCTTGCAGAGAACATGGTGCCACCTACATCTTTTTCTAAAACTGGCTGAGCTCTTGCTTACACCTCTCATCTGCCTCTACAGGTGGCCTCCTGGCATGGACAGAAGCAGTCTTGTGGCCAGTTAGAGTCCTTCTCATTGATAAGTTTAATTCAGCACTAAAACTGCGTATGACCTGCCTTTCTGAGAGACAAATTTGGCTGCAGATCTGATCTGCAGGAGTTGCCTGTCTCACACTAGCTTTTCATATACACAGATTTAGATGCAAAATCCAGCATCCTTGGCTATAATGTGCATTTGTGCTGCAAATTTGGAAGATTAGAGGCCTGAAACAGGTAAATCACTTCGAAATGCTACTTTTTTCTCAGATGCTGAAGCCAGCATCACTCTGTCTTTTATAATCTTGACCTTGATGTCTCCAGGAGAAAATACTTGCTGATTGTTTGGTGGATCTGTGATACTCATACAGGCTCTCTACTGTGTTTCAATCTTTGTACACTTACTGCCTTTCAGTATGGCATGATGTAGAGGGCCCAGGGCCTTAATGCTTACAGTTGTGCAGGAGAGGTAGTTTAAAAAGCAGACATGTCAAGAACTTTTGCACTTCAAGAAGTTGAGAGGAATCATTTTAAAGTATTCTTGGACCACTTTGAGGTAAGCTTCTGGCACTTTTATTTGTTTCTTGATCATTCAGTCATTTCAAGTTTCTGTGCAAGCTTCTAATTTCAATCTAGAGTACTAGAATTTATTTTTTTTTAATAAACTTGAGGTTCTATTGGAAGGACTAAGGCTTTAACAGGAAAAAAAAAAAAATCAAAACCAAAACCGAACTTATTTAAAGTTGACAGTAATGGTGGATCTGAATTCCTGAGGGGGAAAAAGGTTGGTTGTTTATTTGAGGCCAGCTGTCGCAGAAGAAAATTGAACAGGTTGTATCTGCTGCCTTTGCTACTAAACTACACTGCTATACTGTACACATGATCTTCATTACCAATAGCCCAGTTCATTCTTGCAACATGCCAATATGTTAAGGAAATGTTGTTATTCTGGTTTTCCAAAAGTAATTGGTATGAGAAACAGATTATTTTAAAAAAAGCTATTTTCTAGTGCAACTCTTTTAGGTTTCAATGAAAACTGAGCATTTGCATGTCAAGTGGGCAACTCCTGTGAGTCTGCAGCAAACAAGTGTCTTGAGCACCATCTCCTGCACACCTGGGTAGTGCTCCAGTGACAGCTTTGTCCTCCAGTGACTTCAGGGCATGTGGGCCTTTAGATGGTTGGTGGCAGAGAGAGTACATAAGACAAATATCTTGTGACCTTATGCTCCTTCAGTGACCACAGGTGAGGCAGGGTTACTTGACCTTCATATTTAATCAATAGGGAGCTATAGAAATTGCATTTTAAATCCATACAGTTTAATAGGGAATTTAATTTCTCTGTGAAGCATTTATCCCTCATCATAGTGCGCAGTTCTTGGATGATCCAAGGGGAAAAAAAAAAGCTAATATGGGAAAAGTTATAACTGTGTATTATAATATATGCCCCTTGTCCAGACAGTATGAGAAGTAGTATATGAAAGCATACAGTATTTCCTGTCACTTTAGGCTCACCAAAGCCACTCTTAGTTTTATTTTAGGACAGGGATGTTCAGTGTCTTTTCTTTTTTTCCTGTGAGAACCTTATTTCTATTCTGTTTTCATACATTCATTCAAGAGGTGACAAGGAGCTTCTTACGTACCCATTTTAAAACTGTAGAGGCTTGACTTGCCTCATTTAACATGGCTTAGGCAGTTGGTCAAGCATCGGATGAAGTGAGCTACCATTGCCTTCAAGGGTTCTTGCATCAAAAATACCACTGCTGTTCTTTTTTCATCATTGCTGGTAAAGGATGGCTGTGCCTTTCCTTTGGTGATGCCCTAGAAGTGATGCGAAAGCAAATTAATATCTTACGTAATTCTTCAGGTGAGTGAAATACGCTATTCCAACACTTAAGCTATGTCATCTATAGCAACACGTGTAAGGTTGCACTAAATTCAAGCCATTGAAGTCCAGAGCGCCTTTGCAGGGGGTGCCTGGTCAGCGTAGCTCATGTTTTTAGCTTTAACTATCAACCCTCCAGGAAACCTAATCCAGGGGTACTCAAATGTCACTAGCCCACAGGCAGCGGTAATGAGTAAGTACTGTGCTGTAGAAAACATTGTGTTTTTTTTCCTAGTCACCCTCCTTTCTAATTTTTTTTAACGTTCGCCGTCTTCAGTTGTTTTCCATGTGGCTGACACATTTCCTTCAGGCTGGAAACCACTGCCCTGACCTGAGTCTTCTGAAGCAGAAGGTTACTAAAGGTGCCCTAAGCACTTCAGTTAATGTCTAAGCCTCTCCTGCGGAAAGAATGTATTCAATCCTTTTTTTGTTTCCTAGTAGGTGAAAAATACTGCAAATTACTGCTTGGAGCTTGTGTCTTTCACAGCAGCCCTTCGTGTAATTGCTCCTTTCTAGTACAAAGCCAGCCACATGCTGTGTTGTGGGGTTGTGCAGCCCCCCTCCCCCCCCCCCCCCCCAAAAAAACCCAAACCCACAACAGTAAACCCCTGCTTATGCTAGCTGAAAACGGGTCTTGGGTCTGTTGCAACATGATGCTTTTGAAGGGATCTCTAAGGAGGTGGCTCCTTTACAGGTTAAGTGAAGTCATGCTCTTTTTGAGTAGTGTGAACTGGCATTTTCCTTTTAAAACGGCCTCTTTGTGTGAATGGGCTGAGGGTGTGGGCTGCCTCTTTTTTTTTTTTTTTAAACCAGCCCTCCCTCAGCCTATGACATCACAGTCCTGTAATGAGCTGGGGAAGGAATTTGACTTAACGAGCCAAAAAAAGTGAAGGCTCTTGTAGAAAACGACATTTTTGGGGTTTGCTTCAGAGTTTACAGGAACAGAGAGAAAGAAAGGGTAAGCTAAGATTTCTGACCTGTGACTTGTATCTTCGTTGAGCCTTTATCATTTGATAGCGGGAGGAGTATTTAAAATACCATATTTCCCTGTGATGGCTGTGGAATTTGTTGTTCTGTGGCTGGTCTGTTCATTTTAAGCAGTAGGCAGAGCTTTCTAAAATTTACGACTTTCTACTTGCATTTAATACAGTAGAATATTGGTTCTAGGGAGAAAAGATACTTTTGTCTGTCCTGTACATGTGATAACTAGGAAAACCACCCACATGTTCAGTGTCTATATTGTTTAGGCTGCACTAGCAAGCTCTTTTAACTGAATTCTTCAATTCTTCTGGGGGCTATGTTTTCCACTACTCGAGTGTGTTATCCTTCTTGACACTGTAAAGCAAACTTCAGTTGATAAAGAGGCTTTAAGGGTGTCTGTTCAGCTTCATCTTGTAGCTGTTTAGTACTGAAGGAGATTAAGCATAGTACTGTGAGCAGTAACTGTTAGCAGCAACAGCATTCCTGGTTTCTATGGCGTTTGATGCACGCTGTGACACTTAGTTGACACCTCTGTGCATGCATCAGGATAGCACATTCTTAAGCTCCTGCGAAATGAGGAAGGATATTTTAGCATAAAGTATCCGAAAGCCAAGACGACATGATCTTTCCTTCTGGTCTGTGCTTTGGTTTTTATGAACACAGGCTCCATAGCTGAAGTCCCATGCAGTCACTTCAAATACTGAAAACTGAGTTACTGCTTGTGTTATGGGCTAATAAACAATACTCTTTTGAGCAGATCTGGTTAAGCCATTTTTGTCTGTTCCCCCTGTCCTCTAAAGCAACTTGACCCAGAATGTGTCAAAACTTCTATTTGTACAGAAATGTGASGTGCTGTTTGCAGTTTAATGGGAGCCTTTTTATGACTGTTTGAAATACCTCCAAGCAAGCATTTCCCATCAGATAGCAAATTGAGAAATACAGATGACAGCAACCCTTAATGTAACAGCTTACTTGGCGTTAACGATCTTGCCAACATTAAATGAATTAACTCATATTTATTTCATTTTTCTGTAATTAGGAAAAAAAGAACCCACAACTGAGGGACTGGAGCTATCAGACTTTTCAAGAAGAGCAGTTTGAGCTGAAATAGCCAGTTCAGTTAACACCATTTTCCCCCACCATTATCTTAATTCTCCACTTGCTGAAAGAGCAAGTGATGAATGCCTTAATCAAATAATATCCTAATGTAGTCCAGATGTGCTGTAGGTCATTTAATCAGTGGCTTTTCAGCAGGGAAAGAAGGAATAATGAGTCTTTGGTTGGAAGAGGGGGGGGAGCAGGGGCAGGGGGATGGGAAGTAGTAGGTGCTGAAAGGGAATGTCTTATTCCCCGGGATTTCTCAACTGCCTTTTTCCCAAATAAGGAATTAGAAAAAAATCCTATCCAAGTCTCACTTTCAATGAAATATTCTCCTGCGGGAGATAGTGAGATGACTGTAGTGCCTAGTCTGTGTTATGAGCAAAGCTTAGATGAAGTTGCTAACTGCTCACAACGCCTGACTCACATGGTGGGTCATATTTATAGCCTGGGGACAGCAATGGCATGTGGAGAATTTAGCAACATCCTCCTTTTTAGAAACTGTACACATCTGGCCTCTTACTAGTGAAACTGTTCTGTAGACCCTGTAGTTTGACTTCTTCTTCTGTTAAATATTACTTACTTGCTGGCTGTTTGCTGAAATGGTGTGTCAAAGTCCCCTGATCATCTTGGCTACATTGGACTCATCATTTAATGACAGTGATTTTCATTTTGTGGGTGCGTGTCTTTGAATGGGTATTTTTCTACATGCACCATCCAGAAAGTTAAATTACGTGCATGCCCTTAGAAGAAGAGCCCTGCAAACTGCAGTCCACTGGAGTTACAAGGTTTTGCCTCTTGTGTAAAACCTCTAGCTTGTAGCCCAAATGCTGTTTTTACTGTGGCGTGTTTCTGGAAAAGGGGACTGGGTGAAAGTGTTTTTGTGTGGTGGTTTCCTGATGGGCTCTGAGGGTGGTGACACACTGGAGAGCATGAGTGAGGGGAGGTGGTGTGCCAGGCCCTTGTTGGAAGTGGCTTCTCTCCCCACTTGTGTGTGTAACACGGCTATTGGCAGACRCTTTAGTTATATCCTTTGATCACCATCGTGTTTTCCCCCCCTCCACTTACGTAATTCAAACGATTTTTGAGCTAGGACTAGGCTAGATTTCCTCTTTCTTAATGTCCTCTCAGTTTTCCTTTGATAATGTTCCAGTGATCTGATTTTGCCTGAGGCTGGAGATAACAGCCTAAAATACATTTTGGGTAAAGCTAAGTATAAATTGGGACCTCTTTAAGTCACTCTCTTTATACAGAGTTTTAGGGGTCTCTAGCTTTGAAATAACCCCATTTTCTTGAAAAACCGGGAAGAAGGCAATCCATAGAGTGCTCAAGCCATCTGGCTGGCTGAGCCCTGGTACTCTAACCCTCCCAAGACTCACTGCCTGCAGTGAAATAAACATTGTCCTGCTCTTTGTGCTCCAGGCAGAGCAGGCTACCATCGGGTGAGATGCACTGCACCATGCACAGTTACCTAGGCATACCTTCATTTAAGGAGATTTTGCTGTGATGGGTCTTAACCTAATGGATGACAGCAGCTGTAGCAAGTCCTACTGATAGAGGCGAAGTGTCAATAATAATTCTTAACCTTCTTCAGCTCTCAAAGAGAAATAGGTGGTAGCCTTTTTTCCACATTTCTAAGCATCATTTGTTCCTTTAGTCCTCTCTGCAGCATCACTCCTAACTGTCAAATTGCAGTATATCTTGAATAGGCATGCCCTTTAGAAGTGCAGCAAGTATTAATTAGGCTTTAGGAAATAATTAAAAGCAGTATGATCTCCGGCAGTTGGCGTTTGTGAAGCAGAGGAGTGAAAGAAAGTGAAAAATAATCTATCTTAGGCTGTCGTCATTTAACCCCAGCCGGCAACTAAGCCCCACACAGCTGCTCGCTCACTCCCCCCTGGTGGGATGGGGGAGAGAATCAGAAGGGTGAAAGTGAGAAAACTCGTGGATTCAGATAAAGACGGTTTAATAGGCAAAGCAAAAGCCGTGCACGCAGGCAAAGCAAAACAAGGAATTCCTTCACTACTTCCCATGGGCAGGCAGGTGTTCAGCCATCTCCAGGAAAGCCGGGCTCCATCACGCGTAACGGTGACTTGGGAAGACAAACATCATCACTCTGAACACCCCCTGCTTCCTTCTTCTTCCCCCAGCTTTATATGCTGAGCATGACGTCATATGGTACGGAATACCCCTTTGGTCAGCTGGGATCAGCTGTCCCAGCTGTGTCCCCTCCCAACTTCTTGTGTCCCCCCAGCCTACTCGCTGGTGGGGTGGGGTGAGAAGCAGAAAAGGCCTTGACTCTGTGTAAGCACTGCTCAGCAATAACCAAAACGTCCCTGTATTATCAACACTGTTTTCAGGACAAATCCAAAACATAGCCCCATACTAGCTACTAGGAAGAAAACTAACTCTATCCCAGCCAAAACCAGCACATAGACTTTGTTTGCAAAGGTTTGTAGGTGCTTGCTTCAGTAAAAGCATCCAGTTCCTACTTTATTGCCCTTGAAAGTAAGTGGTGAAGGAGCTCCAACATAGAGACATCATGTATCTTTGTTCAGAAAATGCAGTTTATGCCATTTATGAAAGATTTGCAGAACTGTATCAGCCAATGAAAGAATCTGCATCATCAGAAGACTTTGATTTAATACTAATACAGCTCAGAAAGCCTACTTGTGTGCTTATGGCAGGTTTATCTCTGTTCCCCCAATGTATTAAAACAGTTTTCCTAGCAGCCGTTAAGATCTGCTCCGAGAACTAGTGAACTGCATGGCCTTTTGTCTCCATTTACTGCCTTCCTCCTGCCCCTGCCTAACCCAAATTCCTTCCTCAGGAGGTCCCTTTCTCATGCACCAAAATGATTAATATGCCAGTATTTTTCTCCAGATCTCGCGTTTACAGAGGAGGGTTGTAGCTCCATTCTTTATATGGAACAGGAACCCTCCCCCGCCCTTGATGAAAAGACTAAGGAATTTTGGAAATCCCCTTGTCTTACTGTTTTTTCGTGCAAGTGACCGTAAAGGTCACCCTTTCCTTGTGCTGACATTATCTAGATGGGTTAGAGAGTATTAAAAGCAAGGCTTAGTTTAGCGTCCTTTCCCCTCCCCGCTGGGATTAGATCATGCTTTACCAGAGGAATTGTTCCATCCTCGTCATGTGTTGGGCAGATTTCAACTGCAGCATTTCGTGAAACTGTGATTTTTCGTGCATACATTCAGAAGCCGTGTTCTGCTCAACTCAGTATCTATATTGGGCGCTCTGTTAAGCTGAACTTTTTTCTGTCCGTACTCAATTGGGATTTCTCCGCTTTCACTTAACATCAAACCAGAGGCTGAATGTGAGAGAGTACTACTAACAGCAGAGGCGTGAGCTCTGAGCTCAGATCCATCAGCACCGACTGAGGGGAGCCTATCCAAGTGGACTCTGCAAATGCAACGATTCATGGTACAGGACCTCATCTGTGACCTTCAGCTGTGAAGAAGAAATTCTCCTTCTCTTCCTTAAGGATTGTATCATACCTTGTATTCCCTGCCAGGTAGTGAACAATTTTCTAACTGTGTAATGCTCCTTATGTGTTGGTTGGATGCGGTGCTCTTCATTTCCTGCAGCAAACCGTTGCACTTCCTTAGGTAGCATTGGAGACTGCTTCAGGAGATCATATTTACTGTTTTAAGTGACTTAGCACCACATGCTCTGTAAATCAAATATCCCAGCTGTGAGAAGCATTCATTCTTGTTTCAGCAAAGACAGATTTTAGAGACAAGCCACGGAAAAGTAAGCCTTAGGAAAAATGTGTAACAAAGTTAAGAAGTGCTAACCATCTGTGGTGTTGTGGTTGATTAATATGCTAATATGTTTGTATTGACCTTGAGTCTAGTGCTGCCTCTCTGCAGCATTGGTTTATTTCCCATGCCCTCACACAGAGGGTATTGTCCTTGTCGTTCTGTCCTGCGGAACTGAGTGAAGCAATAGAAGAAATAATACTTAACTGTGCATTTTTCTTTTGAGATAGAAATCAATTTGGAAGCAAAAGGAGCATCAGGAGTGGCATTGGAACTGATGGGAGTGATGAGAGAGTTGAAAAACACATTTTTCTGGATGAAATGCCTTCTTATGCATGCATTTACTGCTGTAATTCAGTTGCACTTTGAGGCTGACCTATGTTACGAGAAGCCGACATAGCAGAGAACAAGAGAATGGTCTTTTGAATGCAGGTTCTTGTACCTGAAATCATATTATCACCAATTTACTGATATCTTGGGTACTAGGAGCTCCCAGTTCTCCCCATGTGTGTGAAACACTATTCTGGAGCTCTTCAGGACATCCTCTTATCTGAATGCTGATAGAAAATGAGGGGGGTGGAGTGTGGCAGTACCAAACAGCGTTGCAGTTTCT
This sequence comes from Oceanodroma leucorhoa, assembly GCA_030449065.1. NCBI lineage: Eukaryota > Metazoa > Chordata > Aves > Procellariiformes > Oceanodroma > Oceanodroma leucorhoa. The sequence goes on from JASVER010000100.1 coordinate 1,334,897, forward strand.
GAATAAAGGTTTAATCACAGCTTCCTGTAATTTCAGATTTGCGTCTTGATTACTGTAGAACTGAACAGAGCTTTCACAGCAAAGCTAACCAGCCCCAGACATTGTAGTATCTAAGTCTACACCACTTGAATATATACTGCTTTCCCTAGCGCCAGCTATGTAACCATCATACTCTAATAACCTCTGTGATGTTTTTTCTTTATCAGAGGTGATATTTCTTTTCATTCAGAAGTTAGGAGCCTTTTGTCCCTAAATATTCAGTTCTATATAAATCACTTTGTCCATGCAGGTGCTTCATGCAATTACAGTTCTTTGCAGGAATGGAAATATTTAATAAGAAGCAGTTAGCCTTTCAGGTTGTTGGGTTTTTTACAACAGCTGCACAAGCATTTAATTTAAAGAAGGAATATACCAGTTCTTCTTGCCTCTGTAGCAGTAGTTGAAATCCAGCCATTAGGGCTGCAAATTCTTCAGAGAGACCAGATCTATCTGTTTAGGGAATAAGAGAAAATAACTGGCATAAAGGATCAGGTGGCTTCCTACCTGTAGAAAACTGCTTCCAATTTACATAGCTTGGAGTTAGTGGGAGGTAGTAAGGATTATTCCGAAGGTGGATCCTGGCTTGCCCAGGAAGAGCTTCAGCTGTTTGTCTTTGAGGGCACAGAAGATACTGGAGCTATAGAGACATGTTTGGAAAAATATGGCATCATTCATTACGTGCTCATCATTAAAATATTCTACCATACAGTATGTGCTCATCATTAAAGTATTCATAATTTTTGAGCCATTTTTCTCCATCCTTAATTTATTACACCAGCAAAAGAAGATTGGACTTTGACTTGATAGAAGAGCTTTATAGTGTATCACATGGGAAAGCTGAAGCCTGTGGCTCAGCTGGAACGAAAAAGAATATTCCAAAGCCTTTCACATGCTTTCTGAGCAAATGCAATCACAACTCCTTCTCTAAAACAGACAAAGAAAGAACATACAGAAAACCACTCAGAAAATGTCACACAGCAAGCTCTCCAAGTGGCCACTTGTTTGGGCACTGTATCCTCATGTCCCTTATTACTATCTGTATTCCAGAAGAGCCCCCCACTGCTTTTCAGGGGAGGTAGTATGAAGTTGCATGGGTTTTCAGACTGTACTCTTGTGATTTCTGAAGTGAAGGAGATAAACCAGCTTTTTGTAAACAAAATTTGCCTATTGTACTGTCTGGTACCTCAGTCAAGTCACTGAAGAGCACGAAGAGCTGCTCACAGAGATTGTCACTTGTGACACTCAACGCTAGTACACTTTAGTCATTGGAAATTATTTCCATCTGTGTATTGAAGACACTGTGTACGGCACTGTGAGAGGAACAGGCCAGGTTTTGCTTTGTGTGTGCAAGTAAAATTATGAATAGAACTATTCAAGGGAGTGTCAGCATGTGCCTAACATGTCTTAAACTCAGCAAAATTTGGCAACAGGATTTGGGGATTTTTTTTTCTGAAACTTGAATTTTATCCAATTTCTTTACATGAAAAATCGTAGTCTTTTTGGACAACACTTTCCATAGTATCTTTAAAACCCTTAGGAGTCAGTATAAAAATACCATATGGAAAAATGGGACCTTTTCATGCCGGAGCAAGAAGACAACACTTTGGGTTTAGGCTTTTTTTTTTTTTTTTTTTAGTAAAGGGACATGGTTCCTGTGGCTAGTGCAAGTAGAAGTCCCCTTCCTTTCCTTGAGCTGCCCCATCATCAGCTGCATCCCATTTCTTCTCCAGTTCCAGGATCTTTTTTGAAAAGTTTTTCTCTTAGCTCACCAGAACAGGAAATCTCCAAAACACAAAGTGTTTGGCACATTTCTTTAGACTGCTTTCTGCAAAGGCTCCCACCTGGAGCAGTCTTGTCCCTCCAGTGACGTGGGGGATTCACCACATTTTTGGAGGTGGACAGGGTGGCAGCTGCTGTGGGAGGGAGTGCACCAACCAGCGTGAGACAGGAGCCGTCACAGTTGTTTGGGCTGTCATTCCCATCTGTGATGGGGTGGGATGGTGGCACCTTTCTGAGCACCTGTTGTGTGGTAGTGAACATGAGCTGTGAGGGATGGGTGCTAGCAGGCTGTATGACTCTGCTTTTGCTTTTCTTACTTGTTAAGAACTGCAATGCTTCCGTGTCATACCATTCTTCTACAGAAAACGACTTCTCTAAAGAAAAACTTGCTGTTGCTAGCAAGAGTGGAGCAATACCTTTATTGGCTAGGGGTCTTCTCGCTGGACAGGGTAGCCGTCTGGAAGCACAGAGGTGCAGATGACTTCTGTATCTTTGCAGTGCTTGGGACTGGCTCCATCTGTGACGCAGATGGTGACTGCGTTCTTCAAAAGGATGAGCTGAATGAAAGCGTCTGCTCTCTTGAAGGTTTGCCAGATTCAACCCCCTAGCAAATCCATCATTTGGTTCCTTGTCCTTTGCAAAGAGACATCAGAGAGGCAGGCCAAGACAGTAAGTGAAGAGGGAGAAGATGATTGACATCAGCAGGGAGGTGTGGATTAGAGTGTCATATGCAAATGTGATTTTAAGTTACGCTATCGTACTAAAACTGCTAGAGGCATGGCAAGCCCGAGAGTTAGATCCAAGAGCAGAGGGGAAAGGGTTGAACAAAGCACTGGCTCAGTGCTCAGGCAGTGGGAGGAGAGTGGATGCAGTGCAGGACATCTCGAAAGGAAAATGAAATTTGAAGAAATGGGAAGTCGACAATGTTAGTGACGCCAGGAGACCAACAGCATCAAAAGCTGTCCTGAGACTTGGCTGAAGTGATTGGTAGAAGCCCACAATGAGGAAACTGTGTTTTACATTTTTTAAACTATGAAATGTTTTTAGTTGTTTAATCTTTTCCTCTCTTCCCCCCACCGTGCTGTTGCTTCAGAATAATGTCGATGTGATTCAGAAGAATTGCCTCCCACTTGTTGTCATATGCATTTTGCGTTGCATCAAACAAAGGAAGGCACTGGCAATACATTTGCTTGGTCTTGCTGGTAGCACACCCACATTTTTTTCCTCCTAAAAGAGTTGATTGCCCAAACACTTACACTTTTGTAGATGAAGAATTCAACCAAGGAGGAAATATGCTAATAATTCTCTAAGCTGCTAATAACTGCAGTTTACTAAAGTGCAGCAGCATTGTAGAAATGACACTAATTCCCCCTTGCATCTTGACTTAAACAGAAATGAAAGCGCATTCAGAGACTGTGTAACAGTAACTTCTGGAAAATCTGTGTCTAGAAGAGCAGTGTATGGGAATCACTGTGAACGCTGTATTGCTGGCTACAATTAGGATTGAATGCAGCCCTTTTCCCATTTACAGGCCTTTGTAATGGTGCAGGCTTTGAAAAGCCTTCTCCCTGTAGGCGACGAATACAAAGCTGTTGGTACATACTTATCACCCAGGAGCAAAAGCAGCCCCCTGGCAAGCTCGCCTCCTTCTGCCAAACAGCTGAGGCAGGGGGTCTGTGTGCATCCCACCACCCTCCTCCTCCTCCAGTCCTCCTCCCACCCATGGTGTCGTCATCCCAGTGTGTGCCATTTTCCCAGACCCAGCAGTTGTCCTGGACAGGCTCTGTGGCCTGGACTGTCTTGAAAAGCTTTATTTTGTCAGCTGCTTCCATCCTTATGATCTTCTCAGTTATCTTTTTCAGGTAATTCATCAGTAGATTGACTTCTCACAGGAGTGTCTGGAGTGTACTCTCATTGCCATGACCTCACAAAATTGTCCCAGATTCTGCCAGAATGTGTTGAACTGGGTGGTTTTTTTAATCGTATTTTTTTTCCTCCTGTACCATACCTCCCTGGGTTCTCTGCCCTACTGGGAGCCCTCCTCCTTGCTCAGTCACTAATCCCCAGCAAAGAAAGGCTCTCTTCCATAAGCAGCAATGTTTCCTCCTAGGTTTTACTGTATAATCGTCTGTCTTACTACATAATTACATGTGCCACACTAATTGCACCGACACATGCACTTTCAGAATTATGTACTGTCATAAATGCGTGCCCTGATTAGACAATTATGTGTATGTGCCTTAATTGTGAACTATGGATTGCACCTTTGATGGGGTCTTACTCGTTAAGAAATTGGTAAAATACTGTGCCTGTGGTTCAGTTCCCTAACGTGAATATGCAAATGTGGTATGATCTGAAATAGTTTATACATTAAAGCAGTGATGAAAGTAATCATGCTTTAGTGAATGGGATCTGTGGCACAATCAGGGGCATATCCCCAGCTGCATGGCATGGAGGTACTAGAAGCACAGGAGTGGAGGGCCCTTCGGCTCTGGTTCAGCTCTGAAGGGAGATGTGTTTCAGTGGCTGGGGTGCACAGCTTCGTTACCTGATTTTCTGCGCCCATGGAAGATGTGTTCTTGCAGCTACAGAGGACATGTAGGTAGCCACCAATGTCACTAGTGGCTTTGATCTGTCTGATTAGAAGCAAATGTTAGCAGGAGGATGATGGCATACTCGTGGTTTGTGTGAAAGGGAACAGCCAGCAGTCCTGCGCTGATGCTTATGTCCCTTTGCACAGACTGCTCCAGGTAGCAACATCCCCCCTTTTACACAAGCAAGTCACGCAGGGGAGATTTAAACCCARATATCAGAAAGGAATTGCAGTCTTAGTCCTGTCACCTGAGTACCCRTTGTGTCATGATACCTGGAGCTCTGTGGGCAAATCAAGAGCAATTCTTGCCCTTTCAGGTTAAAAGAAAGTTTATTCTTTCATTCCTGCTATGCCCACTCAAAAAAGTAAGGACTTTTTATACTGTCTGTTCTGTATTTGTTTGCAGAACATCTGATTTCTTGAATATATTTTTAATAGGATTAAAGAAGAAACTGGCCACATTTAGATATTTAAATTATGAAAAATGTAATATGCTTTAAGAAAAGCCCTGCTAGAAACTTCAGTTGCAGAATTTCTAGGTTCAACAAAAAGTGAAATACAAGTAGAACCAGTGAAGTATGTCAAGTAAAATATATAGACAAAAGTTGGTTGGTTGGTTGGTTGTTTTTAAAGGTCTTTCCCAATGTTTAAGCACAATTAAGAAGAAAATATCTAATGGATGAAGCCAACATTGTCTTCAACTGTGCACAACTACATAATTAGACAGAAAACTTTCAAAGTGCTTTGAGAAAGAGAGCTCTTCTGGCTGGCTGGCTGGCTGTAAGTCCTTAAGGTGTGGCAAATGTGTTTTACTGCCTATATAAACCCAGAGGCAATGTGATTGTTCCGGTCACTGGTAAGTTCCGTTGTGCTCCCAGCTGATCATCTTCTGCTGCAGTATGTATTAATAGCATGCAGGATAAGGGACAGCAAGGGCGGGGGTGACTAGTAGACAACGGTGCCCTTGTTGGGTGGCGACAGAGTTCACGGCGTTTGATCACTGCTGTTTCCTTCCCAAGCCCATTCCTCACACATAGAAACACATGCGGAAAGGGAGACGGAGACCTCAGATGTAAAATTTCTGTTTTAAAATGTTAGTCAAAGTGAATAGATGCATCACTTCTGGTTTTCAGGAGTTAGGAAGAGTTAGCAAGAGTTAGCAAGTTCTCTTCGAAGAATAATGTTGAAAATGCCCTCTTCTTTTCTTTGGGTGTTTAATTTTTTTGCCTTTCAGCAGTAAAGGATTATTGAGAAATTAATTGACATGTTACCAGCTTAATCAAAAGTTCCTTCAGACTTTACTCACGAGAAGTTCAGTAGGCTGCTTGATGGGTAATATCTGCCCATACAAGAACATAAATAGTGGTTTTTTCAATACCCTTCTTGAGACCAGAGACAACACTTCAGGGAGTAATATGAATCCAGTGCATCTGCACTGCAGATCAAAGCAGTGGGCGGGAGGAGACCATGACTCTGGTCCCTGTCATGCTCCTTGTGGTGGTCTTCATGCTGTGGGAGTTGCAAATGCTTCCTGTCTCCCAGGTCCAGTTGCGTGTGGGTTTCCGTGTGGGTTGGAGAAAGACCCCGTGTCTTTCCAGCACTGTGTAATTCTACCCTGTGTTTGATGACCAGGATTGATCCACTGAGAAATGAACATTCCCTGCTGTTGCCACATCCTTTTTCCTAACTTGGGATGAATCGCCTACACTTCCTGCATGTTAGCATCTGTTTCTGCAAAAGGGAGACAGTAATACCTTTCATCTGTAGAAGCATGAGATTTCCTTTACGTGTGGAAAGCATTTTTAAAATACCAAGATGATAGGTGTTGTGTGCTGCATGTGCAAACTTTTGAAGAACCTGAATTGCCAAGCCATTAATAGCCTGGAAATCCAAAGCTCATTTTTAGTGGCAAACCAGGACACAGGCATGAAATAATGACAAAGTGAGGTTGGTAAGTAGTTGGGAGACACTTAAATGAAAGTTTGTTGCTTTAGTGCCTTGTCCAGCTTGTGGTAAGGTAACTTTCTATTTTTTGTATTAATGATTTGCCTTGCCTTCCCACACTCCGAGGAGCTGCTTTAATCTCAAGTTTAAGAAGTGCTAGGATTTGCTTTCCAGATGGTGTTTACTCGGCATAAAATAAAATGTTGCTTTTTAGGACTTCATCATAGTTTTGTTCTCTTTTGTTTTAGAAATCTTCCAGAATCCCTGAGGATGACATCAGGTTGAGAAAAAACAGAGAGCAAAACTGTGCCAATTTCTTGGAGCCAGCTACTGTGCTTGCTACAAAGGAAGAGAAAATGGAAATTGAAGTTCCAGTTTCTGAACATAAAAGCATCACCACAGTGGCTTCACCACATCCCATAGACAATCCAACCCACTTCTTTTCCCCTGCTGCCAGCCACAATGGACTTAAGGACAGGCACGAATCTCTGGACAGTGAAGTTGCTAAAGAGATCAGATACCTAGATGAAGTGCTGGAGGCAAATTGCTGTGATTCTGCTGCAGATAATACCTTTAATGGGACATCCTCCCCTGAACCAAGTGCAGTCTCCATTATGGATGGCTCAGGAGCATCTGTTAATGTCAACAATGATTCAGTACCCAGTGAAAGGGAAGAAAATGTAGCTGACAAGCAGGCACCCTTGGTAGTTGAACCACGTGAAGCTAGCATAACAGATGAGAACCTGAAATCTAATGGCCATTCCTTGGGTGGGTTGAAGGAAGACACTAGGGAAAGTCTGAAGGTGCCAGGAAGTCCCACTTCTTCAAACAGTTCTAGAAGATCCTCTAAGGATGGAGAAACAACTCTTACAACCCTTAAGAAAGAGGCTAAGTTTGAACTACGAGCCTTCCATGAAGACAAAAAGCCCTCAAAGCTCTTTGAAGATGAGGAAGAGAAGGAAAAATATAGGGTCCGCAAAGTGAGACCATCAGAGGAAATGATGGAACTTGAAAAGGAAAGAAGGGAACTCATTAAAAGCCAGGCTGTCAAGAAAAACCCCAACATTGCCGCCAAATGGTGGAACCCTCCCCAAGAGAAGACCCTGGAGGATCAACTGGATGAAGAGCATCTGGAGTCCCACAAGAAGTACAAGGAGCGCAAGGAGAGACAGCAGCAGCAAGGTGCAACACCAACGTCCCCCAAACAGATCAGCTGCTCCTTTGTACCACCAGAGCCAGTCAATATCAAGAAAGAGGATATTGTCACAGAGCAAATTGACTTCTCAGCTGCCAGAAAGCAGTTCCAGCTGATGGAGCATTCAGGTCCATCTCAGGGTCAAGCCCCACCGAGGCGGTCAGGAGCACCCAAAATGTTCTCCATCAAACCCTTCTACAAAAGCCTCAATTCTCCACATGTAGACAGGCCACTGTCCTCCGTGACAAGGTCCGTTTCAGTGTGTGGGCAAACAGGACAGCTTGAAGGTAACAATGCCACTGTTGTCAAAGCCCAGAAGGTCTCCTGTACCTCAGAACATGATACAAGTGCTCAGACTACCAGTGCTGACCCAGTAAGAGAGTTACAGTGCAGTGATAGCCCCAGAGCTGGACAGGCCTCAAAACTGTGGGCAGAGGACGGAGAATTCATGAGTGCGAGAGCAGTCTTCACGGTGGTGAAGGATGATGGTCAGGGCGTGCTAGACCAGTTCCCAAAGTCAGCCAGCGCCTCTTCCCCTCCAGAGGAGCTTGACTCCGGCTTGGATGACTTGTCTGTCAGGTCTCAGGATACCACCGTCTTGGAGACCCTTTCCAATGACTTCAGCATGGATAACATAAGCGACAGTGGTGCCTCCAATGAGACCATGAGCRCCCTGCAGGAAAGCTCGCTGGCCGATTTCTCCCTGCCGCAGACCCCGCAGGCCGAAACTCCAGCAGAGTGCAGGGGTGAAGGCATCTCCAAGTCGTTCAGCGACCCGGGCTGTGACTCAGCCTCTTCTTCCTTGCCAGGCTCCATGCTGATCGACGACCAGCTGGAGTACCACGCTGGCCTGCTGGTTCAAAACGCCATCCAACAAGCCATAGCCGAGCAGGTGGATAAAGCAAACTGCAAGGGAAAAGAAATCCCAGCGGAGAAGGAGATCTCAGTCAAAGAGCAGCCAGCCACCACCAGGCCAGCTCCAGCCTCCCAGGAGCAGCAGAACCCAATGTTCGAGCCACCCCAGGTGTCTTCACCTGTTCTAGAAAAAAGGGACACCATACCAAAGACTTCAAAAGAGGAAGACTCAGGACTAAGGGAAGGGAAGAGTTTGCAGCAGTCGCCCGTGTACTCAGCCAGCCAGCAGTTCTTTGTGGAGGAAAATAGGCACGAAGTCAGCTATTTCAGCAAGTATTCAGAGGCAGCTGAGCTGAGGAGCACYGCGTCCATCCTGGCCACACAGGAGCCTGAAGTGACTGTTGGCCCTTTCAAGTTACGGTCGAGGAAGCAGAGGACTTTGTCAATGATAGAAGAAGAGATCAGAGCTGCCCAGGAACGAGAAGCAGAGCTGAAGAGGCAGCGGCAAGGTCTGCAGGTGGCAGCGAGCCCTATTATGAAGAGCGCACCACCCATGCCCACCAGAACTGTGTCTTACAAAACTGCACCAGGTAAGAGCCCAGAGCATCAGAGGAGAAGTGAAATGTGACTGAAAAGTCAGGTCAGATTCAGTTTTATGTCATTTTTGAGTGAATACATCATTTTGCAGTGGGCAGGAGGGTTGTCATGACTTCATCTGCCTGGAAACTGCAGGCAGGAGGAAGGCGTGGGACAACCCAAGTTTCTGTCTGTGAGCACGCCTCAGGACGTTTTTGGTTTTTCCCAAATGTAGTGCAGAGGTAACTTACGTACCCTGCTGATCGTCATTAGAAAGCCCTGCGCTCTGTTCATCACTTACCACGTAGTAGCGTGACATGTCTATTGCCGTGCTGCTCAGACCACCCACTGAAATTTAGGATCATCACAAGGAAGGGCAGCAGCGGTTCTTGCAGCCGTGGGGCTATTTGAAAGACAGACTTAAAAAGCATATTTAACAGGCTTTCTGATCTCTTGCACATTATTAAGGAAGTGCAAAGGTAGTGGRGATTTACAGATTTTGGGATTTTGCATCAGATTTCTTTGTGCGTGTGTCCGTTTTGCTTTCTGTTTTCAGGTATTTCTTGGTCTTCTTAATGAAGTTTGTCTGGTAAAAAGATCTCCAGAGCTGTGAGTTGCCATGTATTTCAGCTGGTGTCATTTACTACTGAATTAAACAGGCGTCACAAACGAAATGCTTAATAGAGTCAGTAGAAGTCCTCYTCTGACTAATCAGCTTCTGGGTCCTTGTGGTGACATTCACAGCAGTTACAGCATGTCACTCTCCTCTTTCCCCTTTTCAAAAAATAAAATCAAGCACTCATGCCTTCTTAATAGAACATAAAGAAATCTAAAAAAAAATTAGAAACACATGCCAGGCTTATTCTATGTAATGATTTTTATAAGTATAGACCTACATGTGCTTTTCAAGTACCTAGAAGTTTTTATTAACAGTGGTCATTGTGAAGAAGTATTCATTTTACCCAGAGTATTTAAATTCTATCCTTATTTCCACTGGTGTAAATCTGAGCCAGTGATGCTTCCAAAAATTGTGCAGGGTGATCCTTTTCTTTTGAAAGTCATGGCAAACCTGAATAAGGTCTGGATTTAGTCCATTACCCAGTCTGATTGTGAACTTGGAGTGTTATGCAGCACATAAATAGCTAATACTTGTTTTTGTTTCTTCTGCAAAGAGGATAATTTTAACCTGTGTTTCTTGTCAAAAAATGTAGCAGATGTTGATAATTTCTTTGAAGTGCTATTGTTATTACACCTATATAACAGCATTTTGTATAGGGAGTCTCCATATACTGAAGTGTTTTGAGCAATGTCTGACAAGATGTGAGAGACAGGGCACCGCAGACCTCAGCTAGGAGGACTCGTTGTGTAAAGGTGTGCTCATGACCACTTTCGAAAACACCATCAGCTGTAGCTGCAAGTGCTTGAAATGAGGCTGATAATGGTTGCTTTTTACTCACAAGTGATGTTGGAGAGGCTGCTGACACTAACGCTTATTTTAATGGAGCATCTGGGAAAACAGTGTACTTCTCGTTCTTATTTCTCTACAGAACAAGGCATTTATTTTGTGTCTGATGTTAAAATGTTCATTGTAAATTACATTCTAGTGAGAATGATAAACTTGTATTTATAATGAATCATTCCAGACAGTTTCCTTTAAATGTCCAACTGCCATATGTTCAAGAAAGAAAATTGGGATCTATTAGCCAATGACTCAAGCTACTGCAATTTGCAGCTGGTGACAAGGCAAAGAATTAATTTCTAGGAAAAGATGAATATGTGGCAGTGTGTAAGGATGTCATTGATCAAAAAAACCACAAAGAACATTGCCAAAGTCATTCTTAAATCTTCTACTTTCAGTGCTTTCTAAGCAGCAGATGTGCTCAGCAGAGCTCTCAGCTGGCGGAAATTAGCTTGGCACCCTTAGTGTTGCAGGGTACATACCTTCAGCTCATCTCATCCTTGCTGTCCCTTTAGCCAGCTGTGTTGCAGTTAAAGCTTGCAGGCATCCTTAAAAATAGCGAGAAAGGATACCATGCAATCTCTTGCAAGACTGCAGCAACTTTCCTTTTATTTTAATATTTACAGTACTTTTCAATATTTACAAAAACAGCAGCAAAAGGTGATTCAGCAGAGGCAAAAAAATCTGGCTGTAAAGCTTCATTGCAGCTGGGTACAGAGGTGATTTACACAGCAGAAAAGAAAATCTACTTGTGGTAGGCACAGTAAGGACTATGCTGTAGAACATGTCTGACACTGTAATCTGAATATCTAGTTTCAATAATAATAATAATAATGAAACAGAGGTACTTCTGTCATCAAATTGCCTTTCCCGAAGAAAAAATTGGCACTCTTCTTTTAACATCAGGATACCTCAGCAGAAAGGGATTAGGGGGTCAAGTCTAGATTTGAAAAATCTGTTGCTAATCCTTAAGTGGGGAAGTGTAAACTCAACAGAACTCTTTTGAGGAGGTGCAGTAATTAACTTAATTAGCAATGGCTTACCTATCAGGTTGCTTTTTGGTGGTGGACTGGGCAGAGTAGCTTTACTAGGATTCCTCGTGGTCCCTGGTTGTTTATTACTCCTGCCCCACTTCACTGCTTTGAAACCCTCGTTATGTGGATAACAGAAACACAAACCACAAAAAAGGACTGCAGTGAACTGAACTGCTATTTTGACTGGAGTGTGGAAGATTAACACAATTCATGTGGGTGTATGTGTGAAATAACTGCTAATTACTTTAAATAGCAAATAGGCTGGTTTTGCCACTTTCAGATAACTGACAGTAACACTAAACTTGGTGTCTGCCAACCACCCAGCACAAGCCAATGTGGTTCCTAGTAATAAACTTATGTGCTGCTAACAAGTATCCTTTAAAGCTGTTTGGGGTGCTTCGAAGCAGCCTTTTAACCTGTCTCAGATCACTGGGGCAAGACACAGAGTAATTTCAGTGAAACAATGACTACGTTTTATGTGCACACAGGACAAGACCTTCTCCAGGGTACTCCTGGAAAGGGGAAGGGAAGAACCTATGCGAACTCCTTTCCCAAAAAGTTGGGTTTCCTGCATGAGGAAACCCAAGAAAGACCAAAAAAATGCTTGAGCATGGCTAAGTGGAGAGTTATTGTGGATCCCAAAATATTTGTGGAGCTGTATTTAGATTTGAATGTTTCCTGTGTTGTTTTGCTGTGGCGCCTGCTGCACTTGGCAAGGTGTTGAGCAGCTGCGTAGCAAGCCAGTGGTTTTCTCCTACAATGTGCAGGTGGTACACYATCCCTCCTGGGCAGAGCAGCTGGGGCTGTTTGATAGTTTATTTGAACAGGATGATGAGTGTGTGACACAAGAGGATCCAGCATACGTTTGGTGGTGTAATTCCCATGTTCCTTTTATTAGGAGTACTTAGACTATGAAGAACTTATGTCTAACTTCCTGTAGTGCCTGGCTTGAGCAATCCCGTTCATCAAAGGAGGTATGAAAATCATTACATGAGGGTCTTGGTTCSGTGAAGGCTTTTCTGTTGGAGAGAAACCCTTTGTGAATATTTGCTGTCTCATAATGAGGCACGGGGGAATCCCTAACATGGGAAGCCATGCCTGGGAGAAGCTTTCCTGAAGCTGCCAGATCTGCCTTTTTGGTGTTTGTCACCAAAGCATTGCCTCAACTGGCRGAAGGCACGCTGCACTCCCTGCACTCATCTGCAAGCACTCAGACCCATCTGCATGCGTATCTGGGAGAGCTGCCCACCAAATACTCATCTGTTGTTCTCAATTGATGAACTAGATGAGAGAATTTCAGTGGATGGCAAAAGCCCAGATGGCGAGTTGCAGTTTAGAGATACAAGTGATCAGGTACATTTAAATTTCAGGTAACTGTTCCCTCCAAATAATGAGGGACGTGTGTGTGCTGTCATCTTCCTTCTTCTTCTTGCTTTCTTCTCCTGAGTGATAGCTGTGGAGCATAAGCTTCTGTCAGAGGAGCCACTTCAGCCTCCACTTATTCTCCACTTTCATTTTTCACTAGTAAATACCTACACTAAGGAAACTTCTCAGGTTCAACCGCAGCCTGAACATACTTTTTGTGTGGTGGGAGGAGAACCAGAAACTTTGGGGCAAGATATTTTTAATATTTGTGGCCATTGCAAAATTTTTAATGCCCTGTATACATGTAAAGAATAAGGATCGAATATAATACATATGCATGAACCCCTTTTTAAAATGAGAATTTTGAGAAAGGCTAGAGCAGAAATGCAGCCTTTGAGTTTATGGAAGATACTATTTCCTTACCCCTTTATAAGCACCAGTATGAAAAAAGCAAAGCTCATCATTCTCTTCAAGGATTCCTCTGGAATGCTCATCACTCATCCCCTGAACACCTCCAGGAGTGCCTTAACAGCATACTAACACAGCTTATTTGTCATTTGTTCTCTTATTCCCTTCCCTAGTGGAGAATGTGTGTGAGGTGAGAGGATCTTCGAGAGGTTCTTTTTTTAATGTTTACTTGTTTGTGTGTTTGCATATTCGTGTTGCTCACTTGGTGTTCAAGAAGACCAGAGAAGCCCACCTTTCACCTGGAGYGGTGATAAGACTCCACATTACCAGAGGGGCATTTTTTAACATACTTCAACTATCCCCTGACTTCAGCACAGACTAGTCTCCTCAGTCTGTCTTGCTGAAATGCCTTATTTTGAAAAGTTTTTTCTGCTGTGCAGATGTCTTATTAAAAAATGCCAACAGCATCTGTAAAATAGTTTCTCTTACTTGTGTGAAGCCCCATTCTTTCCATCTCCTTTGTACCTGAGTTAACGTATGGTGGCCCTTGGTACCTGCTGGTTACTTAATGGTGGCTCAGGCCTTTGTCCCAGGCCTCGCCTCCGTCACTCTTCTTTTCTTGATATTGCAGCAAATCGGCTGAGCATCCTTCCTCAGCTTGCAGCGAGTGCTTGGACACCCGTCAGGCTCCACAGGGTGGATAAGTCACCATCACAACCCCTCTTGCTCCCCTGAGCTGTCCAAACAGCTTTTTTTTGTTTTGGTTAGGAGAAAGCTAATCTGTCCCCAGCTCCTCTTACACATCTCTGATTGTTCAGAGAGGTGTCAGGTGATGTCTTGCAGCCACCAGACTAGGACACAGCAGCAGCTTCCTGAGCYTTCCCTTCCCTTGAGCTTTCCCTTCCCCTCCCCAGGGCTTAGAAAGAGTGTTCTCCATAGGAGCAGCTCCTGCCTGCCCCAGATAGCGCAAGAGGCAGGAAATTAAGAGAAATCAAATTCCAGGAGCTTCCTACTAGATCCCTGAAGCCAGAGAGTGGAGGGAGCCATCACCAGAACTGAAGCCACTGAACATTTTTTTGAGTCCCTCTGAAAGAGGAGAAAAATGTAAATGTGTAGGTGATGATTTGGTATGCTATAGCCTGTACTCGATACCTTGCAACAGCTCTAAAGGTCACCTCAGGGGACTGCCTTCCCCTGGAGGCAAAGACACTGCTGATAACTGCTGTTAGCTTGCAAGTGTGACCATCAGGCTTCAGTTTTTGCTGGTATCCTACAAGCGTGAACCTGTTTCCACTTGAGTCAGAGCACAATTCCTTTATGACACAGCTTGGATTTGGGCAAGGACCACCACCAGTGTCTTTGTACGTTAGGGCATGGGACTGCAGAATTAGAAAGTGCCTGTGATCATCATGTCTCATGATGCYTTTATGCTGAATGACTCTTCTGCCTGAGAACAGTGCCTTATGTGGTTGAAAATCTGCCAGAAGAAAATGAACCCAGCAACATTTTTAACACAATCCGAACTGGAGCTCTGCATCAGGATCACGGAGTTTTTCTGTGGTTGTTCTGAGAGCCCTGAAGCCTCAGACACTCCGTCATCTAACCACAACCTCACTGGTGGTTGTGATGGTTGCTTGCCTTTCTGTCACTTTTGGCACTGGTAGGATCTCTCTCTTCCACCTGCCTACCTGTTCTCACAAAATTTTTAGGAACCTGAAAGAGACACTTACTCCTCTATGAAAAGTAGTTGAAATGACGCTGTGAACTCCTGAGATTTTAGTGGAATTCAAACACACAGAGAAAATGATTGTATAAGCATAATTTCTTGTGGATGCAAACCAACAAACCCCTGGTTTRCTGTGAGCAGATCTCGTTTCTACCTTGGCTTCTATATTTGTGTAAAGGGAACTGTGACACTGTTCATGCAGCATGCCCAGAACAGTTGCGTGTTGCTGCAGGGTTGCTACCCCAATACAGAAATTGATGGCCCTTCCATCCAGGGAGGATGGATCTGCTCAGAGATACCCCTTTTCTAAAATGCAGATCCCCAAAGCCTACAGTTTGCATTGTTTTCCAGGGGGAGTGGGGTGGAAGGAGCTCTTTTCAGGCGTGAGACTTGTCCATAGGTCTGACCACCCTGTGATGGTCTGAATCCCTGGGGGAAAGCACAAAAGCTACGCAGACATCTGAGAAGCCTGAATCTTCTTGCATTAATTGCATACATCCAAGACAGTTACTTCTTAGTGTGAGAATGAAGTAATCAGGCCTTTTATTTTCAGCAGACTTTTTTTACCCACTGGACCTAATGGGCAAGGTGACAGTTGTTGCTCTCTCCTGTCGAGCAGTCCAAGCTGTCACGCATGRGTGCAGCTGGGCAGCTCAGGACCTGCTGTTGTCCCCTGCTTTGGCAGCGTAACTCCTGGTTGTCTGTGGAACTGGTGCAACCCAGAGGAGAACCTGGGCCCATAGAAACTCCCCCTCCAGTCTCTGGTGGGGTGATTTAGKGGGGGACAAATTCCCAGCCTTACCCCTGCACCAGCCAGCTTAAGCTAAGCCTGTAACGAGAAACCGGTGATGCTGGGTTTTTCCATACTGGCCAGAAATGAAACAAGCCCGGCGAGGGGATTTCTTGTAAAAGACCTCTGCAGTGTTGACTCAGGTTTCACTTCTCCCTTCAAGAATAAATCCTGCTGATTATTCCAGGAGGTTTCAAGGCTGCTGTCTAGTGGCTACCACTGTCATGATGCTCTTTGGAGGAGCAGCTAGGGTTTTCATTTGTCTCAGCAACAGGAAGTTTCATGAAAATCTGCACGATCCTTCTGGTTACTTCACTTATTTGTAAGGGTTTTGGGGTGGGTTTTTTTCTCCTTTTTTTCTTTCCCATCCATTGAACTGTCTTATTTCAAAGAGCTGCCAAGCCATGGAAAAGGGAAGCTGATTTTGGTTCAGCATTGCTTTCTCCTGTCATACCTGGGGGCCTCCGAGCCTTATTCCCACGCCCACGACCTGCCATCGTCATCCTCACTCTTCCCACTGGGAGAAGCTGGGCAGCTCACGCTGGATCAGTGTCTGGTGATGAGAAATGCAGGCTGTCCTCCCTGGAGAAGCGTGGGTTGTCCACCCCCTGAGCTCTCCCGCAGCTCGTTGCAGTGGTCTCCATTCTCTGGCCTGCTCTTCAGCTGGGGTCACTCTGCCTAAAACAGGCTCCCCTGGGTGAAATGGGCTCAGTCAGAGAGCAGCCTGACTTCTCTCTGACTTCTCTCCCACCAGGAGGCTGAAGGGCCCTGTCTGAACAAGAGGTGTGTGGGATGGGGGCCCCATCCTGCTCTGCCACGGGTCTCCCTCCAGGAGCACCCTCTGCGACGTGCAGGAAACAGCTGCAGGGAAGAGTAGCACCAGGGACCAACCCAAAGACTTTCACACTTACAAAGCAGATAAAAAGAAGACGACAAAAAGCCAGCAACGCTTAACAAGATGCCTTCTTTGGACAACTTTCGTCCCCGGCGTACAGCRGTGGCACCCTGTGCGCTGTATAGTCTGGGCCATAAAAAAAATCATCTTGCAGTTTTCCAGAATCTTACAAACATTTCCAGATCACTGAAATGTGTGCTGTAGGGGAGAACGGGGATAATTCAGCTGGATACTACTGTAAATAATAGTGGTGGGTTAAATTTGCATTGTATCGTTTGGTAACTCTTTTAGGTTTTGTAAAAAGATTATGTAGTGTTTTGGTGTAGTGCATTTCAGGAAGAGGGAGAGTGTTTCAAAAGCCCACAACCATCCTGATTTACCAGATTGTTTCATAAGCTTCATTCCAAACTGTTTCTTCATTCAAGCCCTGCTGAAAATGCTTCTCCAGCTGTCGTCTTTTGGAAACAACTGCTGAGTCCTTCCGCTTAGAAAGGTTCCTTTTCATGTCATTGCAGGAAAGATAGAGAAGATCAAGCCTCCTCCATCCCCCACTACAGAAGGCCCCGTCTCACACTCTGACCCGCCGCCCGAGGAGCCTGCGGCAGCCCAGCGACCCAAGAACCTGATGCAGACCCTCATGGAGGATTACGAAACACACAAAACTAAGAGACGAGAAAGGATGGACGACAGCAGTGTAAGTGCACTTTCCTTTTCACTTTTTGCTCCAAGGTAGAGACCATGACTCGCGAGAACCAGCATTCAGACAACAAAAGCATTTATTTCCCAAGAATCTGCTCAGATCGCCTTGCAAGTGTGTAAGGCTTTTAACACATTGCAAGGGCCAGAAAGATGAGGGCCAATGGAGAGCAAGAGACAGTGTCACTGCAAATATCAAAGGCAACTCATATTAAGTTTCTTTTTAATTAATTAAGTTAATTAATAATAAGGGCAGTGGGTAGCTGCACTGCAATTGGTGGACTCTGTTAAATTCACACATCACCAAGACCCTCCAATGAGTTATTTTAGTGGCTCTTTGAGCTTTGTGCATCAAGCATGTATTCATGCCTTTGTTTGTAGACTCCCAAAGTCCCGACCCAATGTGCTCAGAATTCAGTTTAAGTAAGTGGATAACTTCCCTAGAAACTACCCCTTGCAGAACTGGATTGGGAATGTCTCAGAAATTAACTTGGATTCTTCAACAGGCAGCATGCTGTTTCCCACTGGATTTATACTCTTTCTTCCACACAAACAGAAAATCAGACAGAATTTCAGTTTGTGAAATGGGTGCCTGCATTTCYATCATTACTGAACCAATTAAGGTGTTCTCTATTGCAGGCACTAATAAGAAGAGCCATGAATTTCATAGCTGGAAATATCACAATTCAGGTACCTCTGTTATACAACCTATTTCCCAACAGAGCACAAGGTCTTTCTTATTCAGACTCATTATTACTGCAATGAGTGCCGAAGGTAGTGAGATGTAAGTGTGATATAAAACTTCTTAAATGGACATAGGGTTTGCTGAAGCAGCCACAGTCCTCCAGGCATTTCCCAGAGATTTCAGAACGATGACCCCAGTGCCAAGGAGCTCATGCTCCAAACTGCTTTCTAGTAACTTTCATAAAGGTAGTCTCATTAGGTGTATAGAATTAAGTGAAGGTTTGTAACGTGAATACTGCACTAGTCTGGCAGCTTTTAATCATTACTGGTGAATATTGCACAGAAGCATAAAATACTTAAAATCRGAAGGAATGCAATGAGGAGGGATCCTGTTGCATTTCTGCTGGTTAACTAAAACGTAGTAGGAGAGCTGACAAAATGTAAACAGATTAATTTCCAGTGCAAACCAGAAACTTTCTGGTCCCTTCTTCTACTGAAGCCTTTGAAAAACAAGATCTCATCATCCATCAGGCTCCTGCTGCCACATAGGAAAGCCAGCTCGCACACAAGAGGGTGACTTCTTCTGGCAGCAGGATCTTGGGGCCATGTTTTGGGAAGGAGCTGCTCTCTGGTTTCCCCTCCCTCCCCAAAGCACCCAGTGAAATGGGGTGGCTCCACCTGCTCTGGTGGGTGCTGTTTTCTGGCATCTCCCCAGAGGATCTCTTTCCCTGAAGAGCGCTCAGAGGCTTGCAGGAGACACGTCACACCCTCACACCCTTTGCAGAAGCCGGGAGGAACTTTAAAAAAAGAAGGACATAAAACTCCTGCTGTACAAACCAGAACTGGTCCTAGGAAGTCCTGCAACAAGAATCTGTCAGTCTGGTGGCTTGAAACCTCAGCACGGTGGAGAAGCTGCTCTGCTAAAGAGGTGACGCTCAGCTGGTACTCACCCTGCGCTTTTTCTCCACCCCCGTGAAAAGTGAAGATGACTTGCCCAGCCCATGAAGCGGTGGCTTGTGGCTGAAATCTTCTCCCACAGCTGCAATGGTCACATGCGTTTGTCGTGCGTGTAGTAGCACACAGAAGACGTGCAAGATGTCATTAGACCTAACTCCCTCTGCTCAGTTACTGAGTGCAACTCCTCAAGTGCTTGCAGAGCTGCACATGTGGCCCCTAGAAAGCAGGTTGGCAACGATTGCATAGTCTCTTCTGCAGTTTGAAGGGAGCCCTGATGTCCTGACCAGAGCACTGGTCTGGGCAGCATCTGACCAAAGAGGTGTGCTCTGGGTGCCAGCTTGGCTGTCCTCTGCTGCTAAAGCTGCCCAGGCACTGGCTGCCCACAGATGCATTGCCAGAGCATTGGTGCCGGTCAGACAACTTGTGGGATGGATCCTTTTCTGGGGCGAATTGTCAAGGCTGCAGTGAATTTACAGAGCCCCAGTGCACACCAGAGTCCCTCAGTGTTGCAGTTTGTTGTCATTCTCCTCTTCTCTAAGCCCATTGCATGCAGCCAAACAAGATTTACATTCTTGCTGCTGCCTACCCAAAATCCTATTAGAGGGCAGTGTCCTGCAGAGCCCAGGGAGAGCTTCCTCGGACCAGCAGGAGTGTTTTGTTTCTCCTCCCTGCCTTTTTCCGCTCTCCTTTTGTAAACAACTCCCCACCATTGACAGGGGAAAGATAATTCAAATAAGAAGTGCTGCACTTGTACCACTGTTAGTTTGAACTAATATTTTACATGCCAGGCTAAGCAATAATTATTTAAACAACAAATAGGTTTGATTTGTTGGCAGAGGACATTTGACTGTGTGCTTAGGAAAAAGATTTCTGTAACTAGCAAAACAAAAGAGCACATCACCAGCCTGTTTTTAAAAATATTTTAAAAATAGTGGGGGTAGGAGCATAACTGATAACCAGACATGCAGCTGCCACTTGGATCATTAAGTACTGAGAGCTGAACGCAGCTCAGCATTGCTCTTTCTGAGTGAGGGGAACCAGAGACTTCCTCGGGTACTGGGAGCAGTCAGGGTGCTGTGGCACCCGAGGCTGAACAGAGCCAGCGCTTCTGCAGGGGCAGAAGGCAGTAGCCATGGTCTCCTGAATGGGACCGTGGAAAGGTTTGACATCCATGGAAACTCCCCCTCCTATGCTGAGCGCACCAGCAGTACTGATGTATAGAGCTTCGGTCTCTCCATACATGAGACACACCAAAAGGCAGGAGGGTGATTTCAGTAGGGCATCTACCCTGCCCCTCCTTTAAACATCACCGCCATCTGTTTTATGTCTGGCTTCAACGGCTACAACACAGCCGCTCTGGCCAGGGCTCGCAGGTTTTGCCTTTCAGAGACAGAGGGCAAATCGAGCACATCTGCTCTTGGAAGAACTTCAATGCTCAGGCAAGGGGGCAGTTTCTTCCAAAGAGGATGTGTTACAGTAGAGGTTTCAACAGGTGAGAAAAAGAGAAAAAGCAGCAGCAAGAAAGCAGGTCAAGCACTGATGGTAAACAAGACTGAGACTGGCCAAGCAACGTCATTAAAAAAACACCAAGCTGACTAATCTTATTTATTTTTTTATGACACCAAGTTGCTTGAAATCCTATACTCTGGGGTGTGCCAGTTCTTGCAATTTCTTTGATTTGTTCTTGTTTCCTAGTTATAACATGCTTGTTCAATGTACTAATGCTGGTCTTTTCCCTTTCTACCAGTACACCTGTAAATTACTGTCTAGCAAGGTTACTTCTGAGGTACTTCTCAACTGCTTATTTATTTTTGCTTCGTCTTGCATGGTGATTCCAAGTGCATGTTGCTGCAGTTTGCATTTTCATGCTGTGTGCCAGTGCTGTTTCATATCAAAACTGGGATGCAAATGTGCAGGGGGGATATTCCTTCTTACCCCTCATCAACAAATATCTGTGTGGCTGGTTTTGTAACCCTTGGATTCTAGTTACAATTTCTGGCATGGGAGGGGTGTTGCCCAGGACTGGAGCATTCCTGAGGTGTGATATGAGAACTTCTCCTTAATCCCCATTACCATTTAGCTGGCAAAGGTAAACCTGGGATCCAAGCATCCTCAGATGCTGAGTGAAACTGCTGTGGCTTTCCTTTGTCTCTGATTACAGTGTATTTAGCACTATCAAAACCTCTAGTACTCTGTAAAGAATCTGCACACCAACCTTTCATCTGTGGGAGAAGAGAGTCAGATCCAGGCACACGGCCTCAGTCTGGTGAATTTTGTGAACCTGTCCTTGTCCCTGTGTGTTGTGGTGTGATGTCATGGCTGATTACAGTCCCACAACTTAGCATCAGTGTTGGTCTCAGAGTAGAAGAAACCCAGACCTGCTAAAGAAAGGGTATTTACAGTGACATTCGGTATTTTAGCAAGGCAATAACCTGCACAATCCTTATCCCTACAAAGCTGGACTCTGCCAAATGCAACAATTTTAAGAGCAGGGAGTTGATACAACTACACTGTTGCAATGTTTGTAGGAAGGAGGTGCTCAATAATGTGGACATTTCAATTGCCTGTAATTTTCCATGCAGACATATGTGTAAACTCTAAGAGACAGACTGTGGTAATGACTGACATTCATTCGTCCAGCATCAGCATTTTTTTATAAACATGAATCTTCCACTATTTCCCTATTCCATAACATATTTGACCACATGAGCTACCTCAAGACAAGAATATGAACATTTTCTGTCCTGGAGAATAAAGCGAAGTCAAGTCTGGGCCATTTCCTATTCATTAAATAATTTAGTGTGGGTTTTATCTCACTGATACAAACCRGTGATCGATCTTTGTGTAGAGTGTTTATAGAGAGTTAATCAGTATAAGAGCAGTGTGCTTTCAGAGACCTGGTTTTAAACACAGGTTGGGCCTCTTCTCCCCCATAATATCTGCATAATAATCTGAGTTACGATTTATGAATGGTAAGTAGTGATCAGAGCATTTGATGTATGAGAGGCAGAAGATCAGGTGTAGATTTTACACACCCAGCCCTTGGCCTTCTGCTGGGAAGGGTTGTGTGTCCGCCTTGTAAAATGATAATGATGCAAGGAGTAATGAGCTGGAAATGAATGTGCAGGGATGGGAAAGGGGGTAGAGAAGAAAAAGGCTGCAGGGCACAGCGATTCTGTATGCAGGTGAAAGTATGCCATCTGGCTAATCCCCAGTGTTAAGCCTCAGACTGAAGAAACTGTTTGGTTCTCACTGGAAATCTTCAGCTGAAGCCGGGCAGTTGTTTTGGAAGGAACAGCAAGACTGAAGGCACGATGCCCCCCTACTCTCTATTGACCCCAGAGCTGAGCTGTGGCTCCTGTTCACCAGAGCCCTGCATAATCCGCTCCGGTGCAGGCAGGTGGCTCAATTTTAATCGTTGTCGGCAGCGCGGGGGCTGACCCAGCTGTGCTTGCGCCGGCTGGGAGCAGGGTCTTGCATGCAATCAGCCTGGCGGCTCCGCTCCGGGAAGCAGCAAACCCCCAGCAAAGTACAGTAACTGCTGAGGTTAAGCTATACATGCACAGCCTGCTTCGTTAGATTGATGTGGTTTTATCACCTCCAAATTCCTGCAGCCTGTGTTAAAAGCACATCCATCTGCTGTTTTAAAGAGACCACAGATAACTACGTGCTTGCACATATATAGGTTGCTTTTATCCTCGAAATCTTCTGCTTTTGTCCTTACAACTATATGTATCTTCAAATTTATCGGACATTATCCCGAGTTTGCTTAATATCAATCATGCTGTAGGAGATACTGCAGTAAGGTTACATTTATGCAACATTAAAGGCTACTGCTGAAAATTTTTGTATTACAAAACACAAAACCAACATACTAGATTTGATGGCAGAGGGCACACAGTTTATGTTTTAATGCTGACCAGCAGCAGTATAATACTGTTGCTGTCTTGTTTCAGGTAAACACATTTTTGTCTCAGATACCCAGCTCCTCACTGTGCTCCCTAGAGGTCTGGTGTATTCAGTGAATAGCATGAAGTAGGTACAGTAAAGAAAATACCTTTATACTGGAGAAATACATGGTCTTTGTCCCTCAGTAGTTCCAGTTTTATGTTAAAGCATTTAATTTATCATTCCTGAGCGGGAATGCTCACATCTGCAGGAGCAGGCAGCCTGTTCCTTGCCTTGTGCTTCTGTCTCTTTGTGCAGGGTGTGCTCCATGGAGGTCTCTTGTGCAGTGACTTTCCCGCATGGTACTGGTAGATTTTAGACACCCAGACCTTTGCATTTTCTGGTTTTGTTGCTTTTAATTCTTCCAGGTCCAGATGGGAAGAATCAGTGAAATATTAAGCTCCAGAAAAATCATTTTGCTTCCACATCAATTTTGCTGCTACTGTTCAATAAAAATTAAACTCTACTGTATAGTAGTCAGTTTCATTCAGTGGTGGGGATAAATACGCTTTGGACTAAAGCATATCTGTATTTTGCTTTTTATTCTCTTGTTGCCAGTAAGAGAGCAATTATTGTTACATCTGTTGGAGGGAAACTCAGGGCAGGTTAGTCTTCATCTTTAAGATGAACAGATAAATTAATCTTACATCTGACAGTGGTAGCTGTTTCAATCTTTTTTTTTTTCCCCAAAAAATCCTCAAAAATAAATTAAATCTGTCAGGAAAGAGCCCTCTGCAATTCTTAGCGAGACCCCAGACTTGCAACCACAAGATCCACACAGCAATTTTTTGCAAAGAGAGGCGAAGAGCGGTTTTTACAGCCCTACGTATATTGGTACATTTGTCTTTCCCTCACACCTACTTCTGCTCTCCAAATTATTCCTCTTCTATTGCAGCTAACAGTCAAACCACTTTGTCTGCCAAATAAGACATTGTATATACCATTGCTTTTTTCACTGACATAGCCTTGCCATTAGGATATAGCCAGCTCAGTTCTTCAGCCGAAGCTTGAGTGAACTGTCTGCTTCATGATCTTTCTGATTTTTGGTATACGCCTTCCGCATGCAGATATGAGCCTGGCTGCCTTAGGACGCCCTGACCACCCAAGCCGGGCCCTGGGTCACCCTGCCTGCACCCGCTGAGCTGACATAGGGCATCATCAGGGAGGACACTTACAAAGCGTTGAGGTAGCATTTTGTAACATGGCCAAAATGCAACGTGTTACAGACCCCCAAAACAGCCACAACAACAAAAGCAAGACTTTTGCTTTTGACTTCCTTCATTTGATCTGCTGTGGAGAGCCTCTGGGTGCTGGACTTATGATGGGTCTACAGACAACCCTCATAACTGCCAAGAATATTTTAAAATGGAGATTGTTTGCTATTTTAGGCAAGCGGCTTCCTGGGTTGTGAATTCAATGCTCCATTGAGGAGTCCCAATTCTCTACTCAGTCATTCCAGTGGCATGCTATAATTACCCCATTGTTTCCTCTAGTGAGTATAAAACTGACACAGCCTAGTAAAAATGAGGGTTATTTTAGGTCAAACACTCTTTTCAGTAGATTAGAAGAATAATTCTGGACTAACTATTCAAAAGGACCTTTAGCTTGTTAGTATTTGCTCTACTGTTTCGAGGGCTTGTTTATTAATACTAAGCCAGACATCAGTACTTGTTTTCCTGCAAAGGCTAAGTCCACATTCAATGCCCTCATGGTATCTGCAATATAATTCTGGAAACAGTTTTCCTTGGAGCAACCAGCAACATTTGCAGAAGTAGACAAGCTTCTGGGCAGGTTTGCAGACAGGGGATAAATGGAAGAAACCCTGTTGCCATCTTTTAAGACAAAAAGCTGTCTGATCCAGAGCAGAAATCTTCAAAGTTTAAGGGTCCTGACTGTTGCAAGCCATCACCAGAGACCATCACAACATTGTGATTTCCAGCAAGGAAGACACTGAAAACTGTTGTAGATTATGCAAAATCCATTTTATTTTCAGCTGGCATAAATCTACAGGCCAAATTCAGCAGACCTCATTTAAATATATCACTACTCTGTGACAGTGGCAATTTTGGTTTTAAATTTATGCTGAATTTGCTGGGTTTTATGTAAATTTCAATATCCAGTGGGGAGAACAGTAATTTTCTGTTTTATTTAGTCATTATCCCATGCTGGTCTTGATAGTCTCCTGTCTAGCAGTATTTGCCTATTGCCATCCAAAAAAAAAAAATCACTGGTGTTTTTCTCCCGTTCATGGCTAACCGTGGAGCAGCCACTGCCTTTTCTTATTCTGAGAAGATCATAAGATGATGCCCTGATACCCAGTCCCAGTTTTGCTTCTTCATTGTTCAGTTTGTGTCTTTCCTTGGTTGGGGCACTTCGAATCCCAACCATGTAGTTTAAACCGCTGGTCCTCATCCCTGCAGCAAGAGTAGCTCCAGTATGCTTACAGGCTGACGTCTCAGAAGGAATTTTTTACTGATTTCGGGTTTTTTGGGGGAGGAATTGTTAGGTTTGTGAGCACATTTGCCCTCTACTGGGTAAAGTAGAAACTGCTCAGCCCTGCTCTCCCTTTCCGGTGGCTGCTCTGCAAAAAGAGGAGGCATGATTTTGGGCAAAATTGCAGCAAAAAAATCCCTCCAGTGGACGTGGACCAGCTTTGTAGCCCTGGTCAGTGCCAGGAAGCAGATGGAGCTTTAGCTCAAAATCATCTCTGTTGGCTGGATTTTGCCTTTAGTTCTTTGGCTTGCTCATAGTCATTGTCAAAAGAAACTAGGAGGGCAGAGAAATAATAAAGCTGGCCAAAATCCATCCTACGTTCAGCTCCTGAGTGGAGGTCTGGGTCTTAGCATAAATGCAGAAGTGTGTTCTCGTTCCCATAAGCAAAGTTATGGCCTGTAATTTCAGCTGACAGGTCAGAGCTGATTTCCCAGTGTTGCCTGTACAGGAGCCCCTCGTACCTGTGTACTTCCCAACCACAGATTGTCACAAGCTGAAAGGAGAGTTTCTTTAGTCTTAAATTATTTATTTTTATTCCAGTCAATTCTTAAGTCCTCACTGCATCTGACTTTCTGTGCAGAAGAATAAAATAGCATTGTCCTTTCTCAAAAGGTCAGCTACTCTTCTGCAGTCAAGGAGTGTGCAGGGGAGCTTGCAGGAAGCATTAGGGACTGGGGATGGCAGGCGTTGGTTTAGTGAACAGTCACATATTTGCTGGGGGTTTTTTACAGTTATTTTTTTTAACTGACTTTTTAAACATTTAAAAAGTTTACTTCTCTGGGAGGGCTGTTTTAAGACACATTGTGGGCAGTGGACGTTGGCAGCTTTGTAGTTTGATCATGAAGCTGTTATTCAGTGTCGGTCAGAAAATAACATTGCCATGTGCTTCTGTAAGAAGGCCCCAGACCCCTTTATGTCTCACTCTGCTGGGAGGAAAACACCCACTGCCATGCATTATTTGCCACAGAGTACATCAGATGCACATCACAATAACACCTTTTGGTTTCGTCTGATATTTTTTTTTATGATTGTTGAAACACACATTAAAACTGTGTCTTACTTTTTCAGTTAATTGTTTCTCTGTGTGCATGTGTATAATACATACACAGTGTGTATGTTTTTATGTGTGTGTGTATGAAAAATATATAAATGTATCAGGGCCCATCTTGTACCAGGTCCTCCTTGTGTAAATCTCCTTTCCCATATACACAGAGTGATTTTTCACTCCAGGAGCGCTTTGATCACAGTGCATAGGCTTTCCCGTTGGCATAGTTGCAAGCCAAAGACCACAAGAAGGTGCAGGGTGGGCTGCCTGGTTCTGCCTGCGGGGGTGATGTGCTGAAATAAGCAGGAGGCTGCTTTCCAGGCTGCACACACAGCTCCAAAGCAGCCTCTGGACAAAGCTGCTGGGTGATTGCTGGCTCCTAGGTACTGAAGGTGTGCAACTGCCTCTGGGGAGAGGACCAAGACCCTGTCCCCTGCCTTCCCCAGGCAGGGACGGGGCAATGTGCAGCTGGGCTGGTAAGGGTCAGCTGGGGCTCCCCTGAAGCGAGCTGAATGCTGCCAGACAACTCCTGCCACTTCTGTCCTCCCGTGGCGTGGCTTTGCTCTTGTGTGCCATCCCCCCCACCTTCACATCAGCAAGTGCTTCATCGCATGAGTCCTCCCAGTTTGCACGAGGTGCGGCACTGGGAGCCCTGTGGGAAGGGCTGGCCCGGCTGGTCCCTGCCTGTCTGGGCGTGCAGTGCGGGGCAGCCCGGCACAGGCACCACGGGCAGCTGAGTGATGTGCTGTGTTCTCCCTTTCTCTCCTGACCAGGTCCTCGAGGCGACCAGGGTGAACCGCAGAAAGAGTGCTCTGGCGCTGCGTTGGGAAGCTGGCATTTATGCCAACCGGGAGGAGGACGAATAACCACGCTGCAGCCTGAAGACAGTGACCAGGCATGCCGAAACCAAAAAGAGAGAAAGGAAGAAAAAAAAAACAAACACAAAAACCACCATGAAAGCAGCAGCATTTTAGTCCAATATTTATTAAATACACAACAAACTCAATGATGCACAGAAATGATCCAACCCCTGGCAATCCTAAAACAACAGGAAAAACCCATCTAGAAAATACCCCCTTCTCCCTCCCTCCATCCGCCCTCTGAAATAATGGAATGGGGAGGGTGCAGGGGGTGGGAGCCCTCAAGGGGGGGACGAGGGGGCGGTTGTCCCCACAGACCGGAGAGGCTGCAGGCACGTGGCGGGAGGTCGGCGTGGAGGAGCCTGCGGCCAGGGCTCATGCTCACACTTTCCACTGACCAATTTGACAGACCTGCCTTGCTCCCAGGATCATCATCCCCTCAGCAGCTCCCGTTGGACCCTCCTGCAGTTCCTTCGCCTCCCACAGCCGCTGCACCGAGACCGTCGGCGTTACTTCAGCATACTCTATCCAGCCACAAAACACAACGATATTGCCCTCTGTTGCTATTTCTTTGAGGGGACTGAAGGGTTGGGTTTGGGATTGGGGTTTTTTTGGGGGGTGGGTTCTGCTCCCCTTTCTAGTCACTTATCTGTTTAAAAGAACAAAAAAATAACAAACAGGGAGGCAGTTACTGCAAATGTACAATCCAGTAGACTCAATAAAACAGTCCTTGTGTTTCAAACACAAGCCATCACAATTTAGGAGTGGAGTAGATGGGGATGAGAGCTAAGCCAAATGGATTACCTTAGCTTTAGGATCCTATATGCTTGCAATATCACCTGAGCTCCAGGTTCTCAGAGCATATTTACCTAACAAAGTTTCTAAATAGAAAATCTGTATTTAGCGGATGACAACTATTTTTTGATGGTGGGGAGGGAAAAGAATGGCATATGTCTAAAATCTATGAAGATGGATAACCTGAAGTAGGAAGCTAGTGGGAAAGGGATACAAATAAAGGACATTTAATTTTTAAATGAGGCAATAATTGAACTAAGCCAGACTCTGGCCTAGAAAGAGGTATGAAATAAAGAAGAAAGATAGTTACGTCTTCAACTATATTTATACAACATAAAAAGCCTTTGAAGTAGAGTGCTTTGTGGAAGTCTTCACGTTTCCAGGCAACAAAAAAGCTAAAGGGCATAATGAGTTGGAAGGAATGAGCAAGGAAGAGCAGACAAGGGAAGAAAACATCGGTTTTGCCATTCAGCCAGTGTTTTCAGCACTACAAGCAAACCGTAGAGCCTTTAGTTATTGCTTAGGCTTGGGATCAGCAGTGAAGGATTAGTGTGGATCTGTGTGTGCATGTGGGCATGTGTGTGTGCACGTGTGTGTGCGGGTGTGTGCGTGAGGCTGGCATACACCAGAAAGTGTATGGCAGTGCGTGTACTGATTATTTTCTCCAAAGCTGTTTACCAGCTATAGGGGTGAGTGCTAATTTCTTTTTTTTTCTGAAAGGGGATATAAAAACAAGGCACTGAGTTAATGCAGTATTTGTGATACTAAAATTTGACCCAACATGGTATTTGCATGAGTCACAATTGCAAAGTATTGACCAGTTTTGTAAGCTGACAATTAGGAAAAGAAATGTGGTATTTATTCTTGTGCTTTGTATTTGTATGTAGTATAGAGGCTGCGGGTTTAYCCCTTCTTTTCACGCAAGCAATACAATAGGAATATTTTACAACCGGGAACCATAATTTCTGGACTAGAAACCAACAAGTTTGGGAGATGACAGAAAAAAAGACACTGAGCTGTTTTCTATGAAATATTCTGTCTTTTTTATAAACAAACAATTATTATTTTGACATCTTTTTAAAAAATCATCAGCCAGGATACTGGTCCTCCCTTAAGCCTTTCCTTGGTTTCATGACCTGCTGTGCTGTTTTAACCTGAAACAGTGAGCTCATTTAAAATGAGTACTGATACTGTGAACATACTTCTGGTGCTTTCCTTAAACAAACAGAGCTTGCAACCAAATGATTCCCTCCACCTTCAGTTCTTCCAGCATGTGATTTCTGTCCATGGGCACTATCATTTTGAGGCTTATTTTCAGGGAATTGTAACAAATACAATTATATATACCCATTAACTCAGTTCTGTCAATTGTATCCCTAAGTGCTGTTGAACAGAAGAAAACCCTGCTGAACTGAGTGTTCACTGTGATAAGGACAGCAAGCTTATCTCAAGGATGCTCTCTAAACCCAGGTGCATGGGAAGGCACCATGCCTATGAAGGAATTACATACCTAATGAAGTGGACCCGTTGTTCAGACATGGCAATCGACAGTGAACTGTGATTCCCGTCTGCAGGCAGGTCGTTACCATAAGACTGTAGGAAAAACGCCACCAATGCAGCACTCTAGTGAGACCACACGTCAGGTAGCCACATCCATGAGCTCTGCACATCTGTACCAAGAGGAGTCCTGGCTCCCTCCACCCTTGGGRAAAGCGTAAGTGAGACCGGGAAAAAGGGGTTTCCTGAGCAGAGGAGACGGCCCTTGTACTTACAGCAAGGTGGTCTTGCACCGAACGATGCTCTTCAGTTTCCCCCAATATTTGCTCCTTGAAACCAGGGCAGCCCTGAGCTGCCTTCCCAGGAACCTGCATCTTTATTTTCTTTAACGTGGAGGCCTGTTTTTTCCTCCTGCTCTCTCACTGGAAGCCAGTGACGTTGATCACCCATCACGAGACATCTCTTCATGCTTTGCCACATCCTCCCCTACTGCCACGATCGGCCCTCAGTCTTTGAAGTTAAAATTAAATTGTTCCCCTAGAAAGGGGATGTGGTGGTGGAGAGAGGCCATGCAGGAGTCTTCTGCGCTGGAAGCATTTGCTTTCAGCCCCTGTGACAAAAGTATTTGCATGTGTAAGTGCAGGACAGCCAAACTTTCCACCCAGCAGAGTTTTTCTCTTCCAGAAATTATGGACACTCGTAGTCAGCAGCACACATTCAGTGCTGTGGTAACACGAGTGGAATGCAGTTTACTTGCCTCTTATTTCATTTGCATGCTACCAAGCTTAGGTGTTTATAAGTATACGCCAGTAAAACATATCTATCTATATATAACTATATCAAATGCAACAAAAGAGCACTATTGCAGAGTTAACTTTGTCTCCACAAAAGAAATGCTGAGATCCTTTCCCGTGGCAAAGACTGATTTTAATAAAACTGTGTATTGAGAAATAGTTAAGCATTAGCATTTGTGATTATAATCAGTTTGGGGTTACAGTGCAGGTTTTCTGACCAACTCATTTTAAAAGCTGCCAGTTTGGGCTTCATCTTGCTCTATACTGACATTATCTGAAGGAAAATACAGTAGCATTGATGTGTTTGGCAACCAAAAGGCGGCATCCTTGTCATGACTTATCAACCAGTTTCAACAGTACCTGGCTTTCTGTATGTTAACCACTTAAATGTTATCCTGCTTCTGTTTTATAGTGACTGTGAGGCCTACAATGCAAGTATATAATTATTTTCTCATTAAAACAGAAACCTGTGTTGTGTTTCTATAAAGATGCCTGGTTCTTAACGTTCTCGCAGGAGGGTGTGCCCCCGCAAGCAGCACGCGGCTGGAGGAGAGTGGCTTGTCTCCCACCTCCCAAGGCAGCCACTCTCCCCTCCTTGACTCTGCTTCTGTCTTTTTGTCTAGAGGCAGGAGAGATCTCTCCTTCTCCACTCACTGGTGTCAGCCGCAGATACAAGAGCATCCCTGAGTATTTCTTTCCCATTAACAAACTTACGGAGGGTTGCTGAGGCCAAATCTGCTTCATGATGAATTGCGGGAGCTTTCTTATCTTGCTTCCTTCACACCTCCGGGACGCCGGCTGTCCCACACGGCGAAGCACGTCACTTCAGCCAGTCATCCATTTCTCACGTGCACGGCTGCAGCAACCAGCCACTAGCCCATTGCTGCAGCCCCTCGCCCCCTTTTCATGGTCAGCTAGACCAGGGGAGACTCCATCCCTCACCCCTGCTAGGAAGCTGCCATCATGTTGGCCTGCGAGAGCTGGAAGGTGCCAGGGTGCTGGCTGCGTGGCAGCTGAAGACCAGGCGCAGAGACTTTTTGGGAACTGGGCAGGTTTCACACCAGCCTCTGCCCCTCCCTGTGCCAGGAATAGGCAGGCTTTTAATTACAACCCTGCTCCACAGCCCACAGGAGGAGGCTGGGGACACTGGTGATTTCAGTGGGAGTTGGCTAGGGCCAAGCACAGCCATTCAGTCCGTGCTCTCCATAACACGAGCCCTCCTCTCCTTTTTATACACAATATCAGAAATGCCTATGGAGAAAAGTCAGATGTGGATTTCCTCTCCACTGAGTAAATACTGCCGGAAGTCCGAAAACGGGTTAGAAAACAAGCCTGATAATTTATCCACCAATTCTGGTCTCTGTGGCTGTGAAGAAAGAGAGGTTGACGTCTTTTCAACACAGAAGAGACTTTCTGTCTTCCTTTGCCTTTCCTTGCTCTGTACTCAGAGGGATAGTATATTGGACTTATTGGCACACAGTGGGAAAGGGAACTCCTTCTAGACCTCTCCTTTGGGTTTTATGAGAATTAAAAGTGGAAACTGGACATTTGCAGGGGAGCATTTAGACATTGCAGAACTAACGCAGTGACGAGAGTGAGTGGCAGCAGCTCAGGAATTTTTGCAATGCATTCTGCTGTTACTAGCTGTTGGTATTTGTTTAATAACACACACTTAGGCCATCTAAAATCCCTGTCGCCCCATTGCATAGCCAAAATGGCATGCACCAAGCTTTAGAGTATTTTTACAAAGTAGTTAAGGACTATAAAAGAGTTTGTCCCGTATACTTATCCCACTATTTATCCCATATAATTATCCCACTAATTATCCCATATAAGTAGTTAAGGACTATAAAAGAGCAATTTTATCCATCATTTCTGGCATAGTCCTGTATAAGGTGAGGATATTGCGCCTCTAATAGTTGTAGGTGGCTTTAAGAGGCCTCACTGCAATGGGAAAGCAAATGGAGAAGCAAAGGATCTCCCCTGCAGAGGTGGGTTTGATTAAACTGCTTTAAAAGGAGGGAGAGCATTGGGTACGGTGTTTTCAGTTGTGGGTGGGAACAGGAGATTTAAAAAAACAAACCACAAACGGGGTCTATAGTGTAAGAAAGCTAAGTCAGAGCACCACAAGCTGTAGCAGGGGAGGAACAGGGCTATGCAGAACCAGAGCTACAAATATTACCATGGACATTAGCACTAACGATGACTTTAAATTATGTTCTAGTTATTGAACTGACTAGGATGTGCAGTCCAGGAAACCATTAGCAGTGTGCGGGTCCAGCCCTGCACTCCTCCCCAAGTTAAAGACTGAACAGCATCCCAGTGTTTCACATGGTGCAAGACCAAAGGGCAGGGGCTGTCACATCCCTGTCCTGTCACATCAGCAATAGCACAGGGGGAAAAAAACAAATTAAAAACCAAACAAACAAACAGGAAACCCAAACAACAGAAAAACCCCCAAATGCCATCCAGACCTCAGGGTCTGCTGCTAGCTCTGGCTGAGCCCTGGTTAATTGGCAAGCTAACCCTCTGCTTTATCAATGGGGTCTCCGGGAAGAAAGCTTTTACAGTAAGCACTAAATGTGGCGTCAGTGTGAGAGCTCCTGCTCAGTCCCAGGCATGTGTCATCTCTGCAGTGAATTCAGGACGGTGTGCCACCAGGAGCTGGAAATGTTTCGGGCCTTGTTCCAATCTAGAGTGTGGCAGTAGCAGCAACAAAAATCGATGAAGGAAGAAAAAAACGTGTGCAAAGCTACTTTATCACATTCTCCCTTACTGCAGACTGCATGGGGAGGATTGCATGGTGGGGATTTGTGCAGCAGCGGTGACATCTGGAGGGTGGATTGCACTGACCATGGGAAGACTTTCATTTCCAGGGTTGTCCCCTGGAAACCAAGTTCTGGGAGCCATCGATACCCAGGACGGATGTGGTGACTGATGATTTGGCATAAGTCTCAGGGCCCCATCAGTGACAAGCCCACCACGATGGCACCTGTGTCACTAATGCAGCAAGCCCTCTTGGGATCAGCACGGGATCAGGAAGAGAGCCATGGCACATCTCACGAGCTTCCCAGGGGGAGATAGTTGGGATAGGGACCCCAGAAAATGCTGCTGTGCTTAGCATGCACATCCAATGCCCTGGGCACGCCTCCTCCCATACGAGTTTCTGGGGTGCAGCAGACCTCCCAGCCAGCCCTTGTTGGGAGAAATTGCAAACTCCGTATTGCCTCAGCAGGCAGCTTGGTGCAGAGCTGTGTCTGGGCATACAAAACTCTTTGCAAGGGGCCATGTGTATTGAACTCTTGTTGTGGGGAGTGTTGCTGGCTGGGAAGTAGGAGGCTGGAAACAGCTCCACAAGACAGCAGGGTTTCACGTTGGGCTGCAGCGGACAGACCAGAACAATGCACTCCCCCTTGGGGCATCACTGACGGCAAGAGGCTGTGGCTGAGAGTGAAGCAGGATGCTTATGTACAAATGGCCCCAACAAGCACTTCTTCCTCTTGTAGACTGGGAAAGCCGAACTCTCTTGGCCTTACCTTAAAATGAGCATCGAGTCTTCAAGCTGCAACTGAAACACAAGAAGCCAGGAAAATGTTAGCAAAAACACATGGATAATGACATAAGGTGGATGAAGCAGCACTTTGCAGCACTCACACAAGGCTTCAAAAGTGTTGCAAGCAAATAATCAGTCATTAGAAAGGAGGGAAGAGCTTGGGTCTCTGCAAAGCGTCATCTGTATGGAGAAAGGTGGAGGAGTTTCCTGTTACACAATGGGAATTGACTTGCCGGGCAGCTCTGTCATCCCCACATTGCATGGAAGAGGCAGAAAGTGTTCAGCCCTACTTAATTGGAGTGAAAGAAGGAAGGTGCTAAAGTAGGGCGCTTGCTCACTCCCTGGTAAGGTTTGTTTGCTTCTAGAAGCGTGGCTTTGGGGTACAGCACTGGCCCAAGGTGGACCCAGACTTTCACAGCATTACCCTTTCCATCTCCTTGATGTTCCCTGCCATCTCCTTGCCCTCTGCTGTTCCCTTCCAGTTTCCATATGATGCTATCCACACCCAAAACATGGCTGTTTTCAGGCAGCAATACTAGATGGCTCCCATGAGCACGGGTATCTCACCCCGCTTCCACTGAGCCTCATGGGATGGAGAAGACCCTTGGTTGGCCCAAGTCCCCAGCCACAGGTCCCTGACTGACCACCACTGGAGGCCCCATCAGCCTCCAGTCAAGCTCCTTCCAAGGCTGGTTTCCTCTCCTCAGGTATTTAACTGGATTTACACTTCTTTGCCAAAGCACCCCATGGAAAATGGATAAACTGAGACCCATGAGGCAAACCTTAAGTGGACCAGATCCAAATGTATCAAAGCACTTAGATACCTAAATACCTCTAAGGACCTTGTTCTTTGAGGGCTACACAGCACTGAGCTCTGCTGGAAGCCCATGGATTGGGCTTGTGTCAATGCACTATAAAATGATGCGGGTATGTTAGTGGGATTGACTTGAAAGGGTGTTGGGGGAGAGCCAGGTGAAACAAAAACCTTCTCTTGGTTGCATTACTCATGCAAAAAGGGGCATGATTACAGCTTTCTT
Organism: Oceanodroma leucorhoa; assembly: GCA_030449065.1. Lineage (NCBI taxonomy): Eukaryota > Metazoa > Chordata > Aves > Procellariiformes > Oceanodroma > Oceanodroma leucorhoa. Next base: position 1,369,914 of record JASVER010000100.1, read on the forward strand.
TAATGCTGTGTTTGAGGAAAACAACTGATTCAAGCTCTAGCCATGGAGTCCTGCAGAGAAGGCAAACTGAGCTTGTATGAGGTGGAGAGGGTTGTTTTTAAAGGGAAAGTTAATTGCAAGTTGTGGGACTTTATGTATAAAGTTAAAATTTCTGGCAGGAACGGAGGGAGAGGGGGATAAGTAAAGCAGGTCAGAGAGGAGTGGTATAAACAGTGGAAACCAGAAAGATAAATAGGGGAAAATCTTGCTGATGGGAATTTTTCATGCAAGGAGCCATTTCTGAAGCCAGCTGAAAGCACGCTCAGACAATGTTTGAACAGGGATGGAAGCTATATGGCAAAAAACATAATTACCCAAGCTCTCTGGAAACCAGACAAAAAACTCTGCTGGTTACAGCATGGGTCACACACGCTGCCAGGTCCAGACTATGGCAAGGGCAAGATTCAGCTCAGCTGTCCTTCTTGGCCACTGTTTGCTGAGTCAGTCCTCAGCAGAAGGGAGTCAGGAAATAGCTGAATGATATCATTGCTCATGACCCCCATAATTTATTGACATGTAGACTCTTTGAGTTTATAAATTAAAAGATAAGTCAATATAGTCTGTCTAAGCTTTGCAGGATGTTTCCAAGGAATTTATTATCAAGATGCTCCAGCACTAAATGATCAAAACAGCATTTCAGTGGCCCAAAGGGCTTTATTTTTCAAATATTCCTTAACCTCTTGTTCCCTTCATGTATAGAATTATTAAACTAGTGTCTTTTTAAATGTCAGGGAGGTCACTCTCTGGGTTTACTCTGTAGGCATCTGCCTGCTTTGCCCTAGGATGTCTTGGCTATGTGTCMTTGCAGAGGGTGCCTGAAAGCTCATGGCCAGACATGACCTGTTAGCTGGTAGCAGCTCCCACTGGCRTCTTGGAGGTGACAGCCAACACAAAATCCCTAAAGGTGTTGAACTGGGATAGCTACTGACTCTTGGAAAGTKGTGGTGTGGAAGTGCATGACGTGGCAATGAGAGGTGCAAGCCCACATCACCTGCGCATGGTCCAAGCCATGCAGCAGCAAAGCAGCCTCATCTGGAGGGAATACCATGCACCTGACATGGCCCTTAGCCATGTCCTCTTGATCTTCAGCAAACAAGAGTGTCTCAGGTCCTGCAGCAACTGGGAAGCTCATCAGGTGTTAGCAGTCCTTCAGGAGGTGACTGCAGCTGGCAATCCTCCTTTCAAGGRCATCACTGGCTTTCAGCTGGTGACCGAGGTGCACTGTGCAAAGCCATGCTGAAATGGGTAAAGCGGTCGGGAGATGTCTCCCCGCTGCCCATGTGCAGTTAGCAGGAGGTATGAAACCACCTGGAGGAACTCGCCAGGAAATGCAGAGGTTGTGGTGGGAAGAAGCAGTGCTGCTTTCGACCAGTATGGGCAGTTCAGCAAATACACAATGGGGCGTAAAAGTGAAGTCTTAGTTCAGCAAAGCTTTGAATACCCCCGAGTGCTGAAATGAAGGGGCAAGGGAATAGCAAACACCAGTTACAGCAGCTGTCTTGCCACACAACTTGAAATTTACAATTGTATATATATTTATTCATGCTTGTTAGATATTGAAGAACTGCAGCCTGGAAAAAGTTAGCAGCAACAATATTGCTGGAAACCTGGCCAGACTTTCTGGTACCTTTTCCCAATACCCTTCTTCAACTCCAAAATTTCCTGCAGGTACATTGGGACCCTTCAGAGAAAGGAGAAAAGGCACAATATTTTAGTCCCATTAATGTCTTTTTGTACACATACTGGAGTCCTAAGGATACAAAAAATCTGCCAAGGCTGTTAATTCACTAGCTGCCTGGGAGGGTGCTAGCTAAAATTCTCCTGAGCAGCACACAAAGAGACCTGCACTGCCCTATCTACATRAGCTTTCTCCAGAGCCTGGAGCTTTCTCCTGGAGCACTTTGTCTGATGCAGAGTTGCGGGCCTGGGGAACCCCAGATGCATCTTCCCTCTGTGTCAAGTGGGCATGGGGGAGAGGACATGGGGTTGCGGAGCCTCAGCAGCCCTTGCTGCTTTCCAGGGAGGGCTCCTCCAGCACCAGGGCTGCAGCTTGCCCACCCAGGCACACCTCTGCTCTCTTGTCTGAAAAAGATTAGCCCATTGGTGCCATTTTCCACTAGTGCCCTGCAGCAAAGCGGGTATGGACACGGTCCCCTGCAGCCTCCCAGCCACTTTCATGGAGGATGCTGGTGCCTTTCCCTGCTGTCCCAGGGACCTCTCCACCCTACCAGTCCCAAAACAAGTGCCCCCACCCTCAGGCTGCAAGCTGGATGATTAGCTAGGCGTGGCTGTGGCACACGTTAAAAAACAGGGTTATCCCTCCTCTGCAGTGCCGCGTGATGCCAGGTTGCCTGGAAGTCCTCAGCCGGCATTGGGGAGTGTTCGCAGTGAGACAAACAGTGATACGCACTGACAGGCAACCTTGTACCCCGAAACTACCTTGGGATGGGCTCAGCAGCCACCACCAGCTGCGCTGAGGGGCTTGCGAGTGGTCCATGGAGGACCTGCCTGGCCCTGAGCAGATGGTGCTCTGTAATCAAGGAAAGAGTCTGAGAGCTTGTTATCGAGTTTCTTGTGGTTTTTATTTCTGAGCTGCAGAGGTTCAGTAAACGACCCCCACGGGAAGAGCTGCCACATGGAAAAAGAGGGGGCGTGGCTCAAACGTCGCCAGAGTGTGCAGCAGCATCTGCAGCTTTTGGGTTGTGTATGCAGTTTCTTGGGGTTCTTTAAACAAACAACGTGAATGTGTTTGAAAGGATGTTGTGCATAAAATAGCCTGGAAAATTTAATCCCCCAAGAGACTAAACCCATACTTAATCTTTCTTGCCAATTTCTGTGCTCAGGACCTAGCCAAGCAGAGTAAACAGGGAGAGGCTGTGAGGAGTGAGTTACCACCTGCCTGCTCTGATTGTCGGGAGTGAATATCACTGAGGGCTTACTGCAGGTGATGGCTTCAGTGCTTGCCTTACCTGCCTTCAAAATTTAGCCATGCAGACGGCTAACGTGAGATCTGTCAGGTGAAAACAGCTGGATTACCAGGCAAGGGTGTCTCCAGAAGAACTAAGATTTAAAGAAGTGCTTTACTTTTCCTCCTTTCCTCAGAAAGCACTATGCCTTATACAAAGCACAAGGCGGAGCCTGTGTCTTTAAGCGTTTATGATGCTTTTGATTGTTTCCACCTCTCACCCTGGAAAATGGGATGGATTCATCCTTTTTCTCTCCACTGTCCTAGTCCTCTGCCAGCTGCTCTTCCTACCTCCATGGAGCTGCAGGCTTATGGAGGAATACTCGTTCCTTCTAAATGTACCTGGCTAGGGCTGAGTTGTCTAGCACAGATCTTCCCAGCCCAGAAAACTTAGTGCTCCTCTTTCCCTTGCTCTTCTTTTCTTCTTTCCCCYCTTCACTCCACAAGGATGGGTGGCTTACTATTTGTTTTTCCTCCTTTATTCTGCCACATTAACCTTTCCAATATGCTCTGTGTATAGTCTTCCTCTAATTCACATCCACACTTAACACACAGTTCCTCTCCAATCTCATAAATCCCAAGTCAAATATATTCACACACTCTACAGAGCTTTTACTCACTCTTAATGCCTTTTCTCAAACTTATTATTATTTAAATGTGTTTGTAGACTTTTTGGTACCCATTCACCATTGCCATAAAAGTTTCTAGACCTACATAAAAAATGAAAATGTGAAGTAGATAATCAAAATTATTTCTATATAGCTTTGGAGAGCACTTGGGAAGGGGAGGCCAGTTTTTGGTTTTGAACTGACTTTTTACAGGTTATTGACTGTAGGTCATTCAGTAGCAAAATTTTTTAATAGTCATGGTTTTGCTATGGTTATTTCATTTTTCCAGACTGTCCACTTTTGCTTTATTCAACATAGGATTGCTTAAGCTGTAGTTCCAGGATAGTTTGTTTCATCCTATTTCTCAAGTCCATTGCTGCCTGCACACTCTTGAACTTTGCAATGCTTCTGTGCCAAACCCGTATACACTGACAACAATTTAAAAAACACATTAATATCAATGGAAAGGAGGATGTGCACACAAAAGAAGTCATTTAGCACCAGGATTATCTGGGGCTTATCTAAGAACTACAGCAGGATTTGTTCTGTGGTCCAGCTGATCAGGCAGACACCAGGTACCACAAGAAGCTTTTTTTCCTGCTTCCATGGAGAGGATTAATGTTAAGGCATACAGTTAGCTGTCAGCACTATTAATCGCCTAAATTCCTCAAGCTAAAGAAAAAAGAAGCCAACTCATCAGAAAGTGTGTGTCGAGGGTGCTGTGTTTTGTCTTTCCAGCAGAGGGAGAAGCCCACAGGACACTCCAGCCAGGTAAGCAGGAAATTCTGAAATGAGAAAAATAGACAAAAACATGACATCTGGGGGTGAAAGCAGGACAACGCAGGTTTCTAGTGTTGCCTGGTCAGCCAGCATCTGTCCCAAAGGAAACGGGACAGTGCTGCTGTTTCCAGCTCCTTGCTGCTCTCCTGCATTGCTCTCGAAGTGGTGGGAAGCACTAGCTTTTTCCAAGGGAAGGCTGGTGGACCTCCCCTACCCTGGCATGGGGGTCACCCCTCCTCACCATGCTTCACGTCAGTGCACCCCATGGGGTGTCTCCATGGGGCAAATCTGCTCTCCAGCTTTTTTGCAGCCTGCACACTGGCCTGTGCTTTGCTCATGTGGGGCAACGGGTGAGGCCTCAAGGCATGGGGGAACAAGGGGCCATGTGCTCCCATGAGCAGCAGAGGAGATGTCTCCATAGGTGTTCTCAACATGTTTGGTGGTGTGCGCCTCCTGAATGCCAGACTGCTGGCCCAGGGGTCTCGGTGTCTGAGACACCTCAAGGTGCACCCATAAGTGCACGGTCCTGCGTTTTATTACAGGAATGGTGGACTTACCAGTTGTTGTGCTGCAGACACTGGCACCAGCATCATGAGTTTCTAAACAGCCTGGATGTTGTTTTCCACAGCTGCTGAAACAAGGCTGCTGGGGTGGCCTTTGATATTCAGGCATTAGCGTCTACCATTGGCAGCTCTGGATCTGACAAGACGACTGCCCCGGACCAGGGTGCCGCATCCCTGGGGCGATGCAGCAGCTGCCAGGAGCCACTCCCCCTGCCCCGTGCATCCAGGTTTCTCTGCAGCCTCTGCTCCTCCTCCATCTCCCCCAACTCTGTGAGCAGAACCACACACCTTGTGAGGACAGGAGCAATATATAATTAAACACCAGCAAGTGAAGAAACCAACCTCTCAAACCACGGAGAGAAAGAGCACGGCTTGGCATTACAGTCTGTGGTCATTTATGACGAAGACATATTTTCGGAAGGAAAACAGGCTATCACCTAAATAGCTGCTTCTCCCCAGTGTTTTCAACCAGCTCGCACTCTCTCTGGTGCTGTAACACAACCRCAGCTCCATCTGGGCTCAGACCCGGGCACTTCCCAGGCCGCAGTCGTGTTTTCCCCCCTTGCCACCACCACGAAGCCACAGCGTGCGTCAGGATGATCCGCACATACGAAGGAGGTGGAGGAGTTACAGAGCTGAAATTACCACCTCAGAGGCAAAATGTCTTGCTAGCCAGAGACTGTAAATCACAGATCCCATCAGCAGGCTTAGGCGAGGGAKATGAAGAGGGCTTACACGCCCACGTTGGATTGCAGTCCTGGATGTCAAAAGGACCTTTTCAGATGAGGAGTGCTGAATACCAAGCTCCAAAATGCTGGTACCTGCCAAGCCTGGCTGCCCGAGCATACTGAAATCCCTAAAGCAACCCTATTCAGAAAGAAAAAGTGATGTAATTGTCATAAATGGTTTAAAAAAAGAAAAAGCAATACTGCATAGGAACATATAACATTGCCACAGGGAGACATTAAACACCTTTATTTGGCCAGACTGACAAATGTCCAAGAGCTGGTGCAACACTGTGCTGACCTGGCCTCTAGCAGGTCTCCAGGTAAGATGACTCTAGAGAGGCATGCCCTGGAACAATCTGTTCCTTTTCCAGCAGGCTACACCAGTGTATTTTTGCTTTTAGACTAGTCTCAGTGATTCTGTAAGTGCATTTCTCTTAAATGTCAAGGGCCACTCTCTTACGGCTCTTAAGGCTTCACTACGTTTATGCCACATGAACGTATTTTAAAGTGGATGCAAATGTCCCTATAAATATTAGTAATATGTGAACTGGGCCCCATGGAAAAACTGGTGCTAGAGAATAGTAATTTTGAAGTCTTTGTGGCACCAAATGAATATGGTATTCATGAAAAGTATWTTGCAGTGGGAAATATTCTGGAGCCTGGGTTAAACTCCTACTTTAGCACTCACTGTTTTGCACTTATTGATGTGAAATTATATCCTTCCACAATAACTAGTTCTAAAAAGTACATTTAATGTAAATGAACACTCAGAATATCCTGGAAATATATATGTAATTCATGAGATAACTAATGGCATTTAGCACAGTCCATTAGCTATCTAGGCCTGAATAGCATTAAGCATAACACGGTATCACCCAAATGTCAAGAGTGTCAGATGAATAAGCCAGGCAGCCTGTACATACAAGAAAGTGTGGAGGAAAAATATCCCTTATTTAAGAGTGAGTTGAGCAGATCTGCACTCTCTCAAGCGCAGTGCCTGTAACATACCTCTGCACTCCAAGATAACTAATGTCCCAAATTGAAGCTTGAATGGGACAAAGTCATTTACCTTTTCTCTCATGTCTGGTGGAAGAGAGAGGGCTCCCTGGGTGAAGCAAAACATGGCCATTCCTCTGATTGCGTTTGTTGCTCAAGCTGGACACAGGCTGATGCTTTGGGGTTTCAGTAAGGCTGTCTGGAATTTTCATCCTCTGGAAATATTCCAGGGTTTGGAGAAAAAGATTTGTCCCACTTCTGAACAAAAACTAAAGAAACGAGACACCTTTTGCAGAAAATCTGGGAAAAAAACCCAACTGTTGGAACGACCCACATTATATTTTACAGCTGGCTAGGAGTCTTTTGGCCTGACAAAAAAACAAATTCTCTGRTGAAACTGAAATTGTTCAGCAGCAAATCATTCTAGCAGGCAATTCCCCACTTCTTTCCCTGTTAGTTCTTGGAACTTTTTTCCTTGAATCGAAATATAAACCAAAAATTATTGCACAACCAAACTAAGAGTGAAAAAATGAAACTCTTGAGCCATGAGTACACAGGCACTGAGTAAACGTCACCTGAATCAATAGAGAGTGCAACAGATGGAGGTTTTAACATTGTTCTTGCAAATTAGTCATTAATATATTTTTTAAAGTAATCATCGTAAATCTTCCTAGAACAGATTGTTATTCTGCCTGTTATGATTCATTAAAGCAGTGCAGAATGAGATCATTATCATTTAAGTTAGCATTTTYGAGGCTGCCAAATATCCTCCAAGTATTTCCTGCAGCTGGGACAGCAAACATCTTCCTTGGAGCTGGCAGCCTGCTTGCGCCACATCCTGCTCCAAGAGCTTCTTGTGCCTCAGGTCAGCCACACCATCGTGCCCGCAGGGACCCCCAGCCGTCTGGGACAGGTCGCTTCGCTTGACCCCCTTGGGCAGCAGCAAAATCGGAGGCTGACTTCAAGCTGCAAAGCTGCGTGTGGCATCAGCGCCTGCAGAGAGGCACGGCCACCGCGCTGAGGAGCTGGGGCTGGAAGAGGGCTCTCACCCACCCCAGCCTCTAGCTCAGCTGGCTGGTTACTGGGGTGCAGCAGTTGCTGATGCCTTTGGATGAATTGGGACTTTTCTCCCCCTCTTGGAAATTCCCACGTTGTAAAGCCAAAGGACGCAGCAGGTAGAGTGGCAGCCGTGGGAGGCAGGTTACAAAAACAGGCTTTCTCCCTTTGAATTTCTTTTTGGTGTAACTGCGTTACTGAAACAACAATGATGTAAGGGGCACGATGCACCAACACGGCAGACAGGGGCAGGTAAGAGCAAAAAAGCCAACAACATATTTGTGTAGAAGAAAGGGAAAAGAGCTGGCGGTAAGGGGAATTCACAAATTACCTGACAAAAAAGCACACAGCCATCCCCTGCCCCTGCAGCCACCCTGAGAGTCCTCTGGCACGCGAAGAATGCCAAAAGGGAAAAAAACAAAAAAACGATCCAGACAAAAAACAAACCACTACCCCAAATTGCAGCAATTACTTGATATGGGCATTTTCACTTCCTAAACTGGGASAGAGAAATTCCCCTGGGTCATCTGACCTCTGTTGCAACTACACCAGGAAGAGGAGCAGTGGCAGTCGGCGAGTGCAGGGCGTTCTCCGGCTGTACAAAAGCTTCTCATGCGTGAGCTGGAGACAGACCAGCGCAGGGATGTGTGTGAGTACGTATACATAGCAAGGCGAGGTGCAAATATCCTCCCAGACAGATCATCTCTTGCACAACTCTCTGACTCTGTGCAGCCTGGCGGACCTTTGTTTTTTCCTCTGCTGCTCCTCTCCAAGGATGCCTCCAGAGCAGAGCTTCTGAAGAGCTGTTTCCTCCCGYGCATCTCCCTGAAAACAGCTCTCCCCAAGAAGAGGCAGTTGCCGGCAGCATGGTGGGGGTGATGGCGATGAGGACGTGGATTGAGCCGGTGGTCGCAGGTTCCCAAGTGGCCAGCGCTTTCTACGACACGGCGTTGCTGCTGGTGGTGAAGAACTACTACAACCAGTCCAATGCCACCGCTCCCTCCCATGTGCTGGAAGATGCTCAGCAGAAGGCCGTCTCTGATTTTTATATCATCTACAAACTAGTCCTGGGCCTGAGCCCGCTAGTGTCAGCCTATGGCTTGTCCAAGCTGGGGGACAGGATGCATCGGAAGATCCCCATCTGCTTCCCTCTTCTTGGCTACTTGGGCTCCAAAACTCTCCTGCTCCTCCTGATCCTGCTGGGCTGGCCAATCGAGGTGATGTATGGGGCTGCTGCCTTCAATGGGCTGACGGGYGGTTTCACCACACTCTGGGCAGGCGTCATGGCTCTGGGATCCCTGGGCTCCTCCGAGCGCAGGAGATCTCTGCGGCTTATCATTATTGAGCTGGTGTATGGCCTTGCTGGCTTTCTGGGAAGCATGGCATCTGGCTACCTCTTTGTTGGCTTCAGTGACCGCTATCGAGAGGGCWCAGTGCTGGTGGGCTGCAGCATCGCTTGCTATGCTTTCTGCCTCCTCTACAGCATTTTTGTCCTGACAGTCCCCAAGCCAGCAGCCTCCTGCCCAACCAAAGCCAAGAGTGCAGAGGAGGTGGGCAGCCAGCTACCAGCCCACAAAGAAACAGCAGCAGCAGGGAGTTCCCAACCTTCAGAGAGCAGCAGCTCCACTCCAGTATCCCCCTCGAAACTCATCATGATCATGCTGTTTGTGGCAGCAATCCTCTATGACYTTGCTGTGGTTGGTGCAATGAACGTACTCCCACTCTTCTTGCTCAGGGAGCCTTTAAGTTGGAACGCCGTGGAGATCGGCCACGGCAATGCTGCTGGGTACGTGATCTTCATCACCAGCTTCCTAGGGGTATTTGTGTTCTCTAAATACCTGAGGGACATTACCATGATCATGATCGGAGTGGTATCCTTCAGTGCTGGCATCCTCATCATGGCCTTCGTGCGGTGGACGTTCCTGTTCTACATCGGTGAGTCGAACAGCCACTCATGTGAGTGAGTGCACCCGGAGAAAGGGGCYGGGGTGTTTTGGCATCAGGAGAAAGGCTTTTCCTCTGCTTCACCACGAGTTTCAGAGCAGGGAGCTCAGCAGACCATCACACGTGCGATTCCCAAGAGGGCTTCATTGTCATTCCCMTCACCCCACATCTCACTTTGTACCTCTTACACTCAGCACCCGACAATATCCAGAGGAGGCATACACTCCTGCCAAGGCTTAGTTTAAGGCCGGTTGACTTGTAATTCGTTACTTGGTCATAGCCCAGATCTGAGCAGGGGAACAATGCTCAYGCCGTGGGGGAGTGGGAATTGTTGCTGGCTACCTGTACCAGTGGGACCACACCACTGCATTAATGGGAAGCACTGGCGTCTTGTGAGGTAAGGCTTAAGGYTACAACAGAAACAAATTGGCAAAGGTTTCCTGTTAAGCAAACATCTTAAGATGTGATTTATTTTTGTTACATTAAGGCATTTATGGCTGATGGGAAACTTAACAGTGAAACATGGGAGCTGCTTTAGCAACTAAAATATCATGAGAATGTAGTGTACAAATCTTACACTATGTATAAATGACCAAGGGGCAGGTAACAATAGATGGGGCAGCATCCCACGACGAAGGAAAGGCAAGTTTATTRTTGGGAGGTAGCCTCTGCAGGAACACAGAAAACAAAACCCTAGAACTCCATCTGTTGTGGCAGTGAGATGGATGATTCATATCTGACAAACAGAGTATCGTGTGTTGCATAGCTTTGAGGTTTTGCTTCTGAAAGTGAGAAAAAGATCTAAGACAAATGGCCTGAAGCAATTTTCCTGTCTGCCCCTACACGGAATGAGAAATTGAAAATCAAATTTATTCTAAACGGAAAAACGGTAGGATATTATATTCGTGTACTAAGCCAAACATTGAGCGAAATTTTTAAGAGATCTTGTTTGTTTAGGCAATCAGGCTGGGGAAAAAAAGATTAAAAATTGAAATTAAAAAATGCTTGTTTAATATTAAGTCCATCATGAATGCATGCTGCTACAGTGTGCAGGATGCTTATTCCCTGCATTGCAGGAACACCTCGGTACACTAGACATCAACCAAGTATTCACTGAGGTTGGTTCTGCTGACAGGAAGATCATTCCAGCTCCCTAAAAGTTTCCACACTACAGAGAGCCTAAAATACTGCAAGTCAGAAGCACCAAGATAGAAAACAGCTATAATGTTATAAAGGTACTGCTCCTGTCAAGGCCATGCAGCATGGGGTGCTCTCTCTGCTGGTTAGACTCAAATCGTCAAAGGACAGTGCTATATCCCATCTATTCTGGGATTTCAGGCTGAGACCAAGAGACTATGGCTGGTTTGGGCAAAGTACCTCTGCTAGTAGGAGCAATAGGTGGCTTATCCACCATCGCYTGGATGAAGTGAGGACCTACACTCCTACCAAAGATTTGTACTTCAAGGGGGAAGAAAAGGTGAAGCRAAGGCCCTGCCCAAGCCAGAGGCACATAGTCTTCAAGAGCAGTGGTTGTTGTGTTGGGAGACAAGGAGCAGGTACTGATGGTAACTACATATTCATTGCATTGCAGCACGGGCAGTGATGCTCTTTGCCCTCATCCCCTTACCAACCATCAGGTCCATGTTATCCAAGCATGTTGAAGGATCATCCTATGGTAAGTACTTTGGTTACCTTACTGATCAAAACCCCTCAAATCCCTCCATTCAGCCTAAGGTACAAAGAGAAAGGTAAGTTATTGCTGCAATTTGYGCTTTGCGTGATAAAACCAGAACAGTTGGTACCACAAACAGGAAGGGAGGAGCAGAGAAACTGGCAGGACAAGATTGTCGCATTCAAATTTCTTGTCCTCGGTTGCATCATCATTTATCCACAAAATTTTCAGCACGTGCTTCAAAAGATTACTATCAGTGTGCAGCTCAAAGGCAGAGAAAATATCTGAGGTGCTGCTCAAAAACACAGTGCTCCAGGGAAAACTAAGAGAAGCAAGACATTGGGTTGAAGCACTGTGATACTCATTTATATTTGGTTTCTTTTACTTCCAGTTTTGGGAAGGATGGATTTCTTTCATCTTTTTGCAGTTACGCTCTCTAAATATGTCTCCAAGTGTTACCTGGCAATTTGTTCCTGTCAGACCATGATTTAACTAACAAAGTGTAACCTTTGCATAAAAATTGGCCCTTTTTGGTAAACAGGAGCAGAAATTCTTTTCTATTAAAAAACATATTAGAAAATAGTAAAATATATGTATTTTACAACACTGTATTGAAGGCTACCATTTTTACCACGACGAGCTGGATTTGGACACAACAGACAGGACAGGCCATGCATTCAAATAGCACCTCAGGCCCATGACTGCTCGTGCCTCCTCCAAACATGTTCCCACAGCCATCCTTTGCATCCTTTTCCCTTCTGCCATATGAACACGACACTGCTCTGTCACCAGTTCATTCCTACTGCTTGTGCTCCTCAACGTGCTCCATAGCGAACTCATCTACCTGCCACAAATAGTGCAGCTCACACCCCAAATTAATCATTATTATTAACCATAATGTTGTTTTTAACCTCCACCATGAGCCATACAAGCTGCACCTGATTACAGCAGCAGACCAGCTCTCGAGCAGGACCATGCAGCAGAGCAGCCCTTGTCTCCTGGTAGCAGAGTTGTCTCCTTAGGTGGTGGCCGCTGGTGCTGTGCGGCTGGAGAAGGCTGCCAGGGCAGCAAGCACCGCACACAGCCCTGACCTTGCTCCCAGTCTGCACATCCCAACAGGGCTGGGTTACTTCCCCTTCCCCCGTTTACCACGGCAGAAACAGAAGGGTACACTTCAGCAAAAAAGCTGTTTGAACTAGCATTCACTTTCTGTCTTTCCTCCTCCCTAAACATTATACAAGTCACATGCACCTCCCCATTTCAGGCATTACTGTCATTTTAACCCAGTGGAACACTCTTCTGGCCTAGGGCAGAAGCAGACCCTGACTAAAATCTCTCCTGTCCTGAAGATGTTAGCCCAAGACTACTTTTCTACCTCCTATGGAAAGGAGCAGTTATTGCCCAGCTTATTGCCGCTCTTCCAAGCAGCTACCTTTTCATCTAGACTGTTTAAGCAGACAGTTTTCTAGTTGAATCTTTTGTCCTATGCCTAAAAGAAGGAAAAGTCATTTAGTTCTGGTCCAGAACAGCAGCAGATACAAGCTCATGCCATCTGGCACTTGTGAAGCAATGACCACATCACTCTTCCACGCAGTGGGGATCCTGGATTCAGCAGGGAGGTACCAGAGCTGTTGTTTTCTCTCTGGTAACAAACTATGTTCGTGTTTTACAGGTAAGGTGTTTGTCCTGCTSCAGTTGTCTTTAGTCACCACGGGAGTAGTGACATCTACTGTCTACAACAAGATCTATCAAAACACACTGAACTGGTACAGCGGCTTCTGTTTCATTCTGTCTTTTCTAGTTGGCTGCCTGAGTCTCTTCCCTTTAAGGTAAGGAGTAGGAAGGGTTTTGTCCAAAAGGACATGCTGTATTATCTCCATGCTTCCTGATTCTAGGTCTAAAGTGTATAATACAGATGGGAAAAATTAAAAATTTTTGGAATTTAAAAAGAAAAAAAATTCAAAAAAGAGAAACCAAAATCTTGCAGAAATTAGTTGACAAATATCAAGGAGATTCAAAGAATGAAACTTGCAAGTGATCTAACCAATGTTTTTAATCTTCTTTTTGTTTAATGTAACATGAATTGCTGTAGGAGGAATATTTAGCAGAGTTTAAGATCTGATAGTCCCAGGGGACAAAGCCTTCGCACAAATGTAGTGCTTGATATTGTGAAAATAGTAGTAAGTAGAATGAGGGAATAATCCTACACACAGTAAAACATTTTTTAAAAAATCCATTACAGGTTACTTACTCATTGTGATAGAAAAGACTAACCTGAGTCTCCCTCAGGTGTTCCTTCCAAAGAGAAACCATTACCACATAGTGAAGGAAATGGTTACTTTTCTGATCCAGTGCATTTGCCCAACTGTACAGCTACAGAGCGACTGAGAGGTACAATTTCAAGAACAAGTTTTAAGTAGAAAACCAGCCTAATTTGAAGAGAGAAAGCTGAAACAGCATCTCCATCTACTCCTCCAGAATTTTTGAAGGATCTCCCTCCAAATCTCACCTTGCCTGTTGTCCCCTCCCCAAGACCCTCCAGCTCGTTGCATTACTAGAAATAGCAAGACTCTTCCAGTGTGAAGTTAAAGTGAATTGTGATAATGTTCGTATTTAATCCATGCAACAACAATATTTTCATTCAGATATAAGGCAGATACTGGATAGACTAATGTCTGATCCGAGGCAAAATTCTTGCCAAGTTTTGCTGTGATTTTTTTAAAAATAATACTAGAAAGTCTAAAAGCACTATGTATACTAACTTCAGTATCACTTAGTATCGCTAGTTATCACTTAGATAGGAAGAAAAGAAAAAGCAACACTGAAGAAAGCTCCTAGACCATCAGCTCTGCCTCGTCCAGAGCTCCGAAGGCTTTCTGGGCTTATGAACACATTTGACACCTGGTGTCAGCAGTCTACGAGTGTGGGGAAGGCTACTTCATACTCATCATTGCCTTGGCTCTGCTTTCCTCCTCATATTTTCCAGACACAAGAATGACTCGTTTCTTACACACAACCCTGCTATTTAACAGCGAGTCACTGCTAGCTACTCAACTGCTTTTTAACACATTCTCCAAACAGAAGTTAGCACCATTATCAGCACAAACAAGGGTTATTAGGACTTAAAGTCTGAAAGATGACAAATGGTGCCAATGTCCTTGCTTGTACACAAGAGTAACTTACAGAGAGGCTGGCAGATCCTCGAGAGGAATCAGCCAGCTCCAGACACCCCAGCAAAGTTTAAGCTAAAGAATTGATGGGGAACAAGCAAACCGTAGTTTCAGAAAGTAGCTTGCTAGCTCTCTTGTAACCTACGTTTTTATTGCTCTTTACAGCCTCGTGGCCATCAAACAACGTTCGACCACTGGCTCCTTTCAGATTCTGACCAAGTGACAGAGGCTGTACCAGCTAAAGCATCTTTTGGTCTTTATCAACTCTGAGCTACCTAAGTGGAAGGTTTGCCAAGCATTGGTCCCCGCATTTATCATCATTACAGGAAGCATCTCATTTATGTTTCCACTTCACAGCATGCCACGGCCTCTCAGCCACTGAGCTCCCCCAGGAGAAATAAGTTTGCCTTGTTATTGCTGCGGTACATCATCTTGCAGAGTATGTGCATTAGCTATTGCACACCAGCAGTCTTCAGCACACTTTGCTTTCCTTCTAGGCTGATTAGCAATAGTGCAGAGTGACAAGAACAGGGTAGAAATGAACAGGGCGTTTCTAGACATGTCATTCAATGTGGAAGGGGAAAGCAGAGGATCAGTTTTCCATTGGTTCCTTCTTGTCTGTTCATTCAGAAACCTCAGGGCAGTTCTGTGACTTTGGCTGATGAAGCAGGGGTCCGCAAGCCGCGTGCGCACGGTCGTCAGCAGGACACACCTGCTCTCCGAGTGCTACAGAAGATGTGTCAGCCCAGCTGATCCATGTTATGCAGAAGACTGCTAAATACAGAAATACCACCGTAAAAAAAATGTAAGATTAAGACACTTTTAGTAATCCCTACAATAAAACACTCCTGAACAGATGTTCACACCCCTGACTTCTGGGAGATTGTCCCACTGTCTCCAGACAGTGCTTTAACAGAGATCATGGGAGGACACCTATGACTCAAGATACCAGCATTTCAACTCACACCACCAGGATGTACTACACTTGTAACAGGTTAAGAACAGGTAAGTGCAGCACACTACTCTTACAAGCTTTACGGAGGTGTAGGGAAACTGATGCCAGGTAGTAGTCACCTTGTTACCCCAGCTTTATGCCAGGTTGAAACCCCTACCGAAAGGAACCTCATGCAATAAAGCAACTGGCATGAGATGATGTCAGCTAAATCCGGGCATGATTCAAAAGACTGGCATGTCCCAGAGGGATCAGGGTTTAAATTGTGTGTCTACTTACATGCTAACTGAATTAACAAGGATTAAGTGGCCTCCAAGCTCCTGGACTAAGTAAAGGCAAGTTAAAAGCCCTTCAGTAACCGAAATAATCTGGAGGCAAATCAGGCAGCTTCAGTTCCAGCCAGGGATGCAGTATGCAGTTGATTACTCACTGTGCAACCCATTATTCTGAGGAAGTTGCTGCCACCCCTGTTCCCCCCCCACACACTCTTGCAACCTTTCCTCAGTTCCAGGCTTTGCTCTCAAGTAATACCAGATGTACTACAGCAACAGACAGATGACTTTTAGCTAAATCAGCAGTCGAACAAGATTTTAATGGAAGGGTGTATCTGCAGTAAGATAGTGAGCTGCCCAGCAAAATAAGTGCACACATCATTTCAATGACGAAGGCTGCAAAAAATGAAACTTTACATTCTAGGTAAAGGAGTCATCTTTTAATACATTTATTGGTCCATTCTATTAAATTAATTGAGGTAAACAAATGGTGCATTTTAAAAAAATGTACACACTAATAGAGAATTACAAACAGTTTTACCTCGAAGTGTTTTTCTCCATCAATACTAGTTCCATAGTAAACAATGCACAAAGTATATTTATACAGAGATATATGAAAGGGTATAGAAACATGCCAGCACCAGAAGGCAAGACAACATTTCATAGCCTGCAAGTCTGAACAAGAGCACAGTTGCCAGATTTGGTCGAGTGCAGGAAACAAAAGCCTCCTTCCATTTTTACATCGTTTACTAGCTAATTCACACAGAGACAAGTCTTTTCGCAGCTTTCATTTTGGTTTTTAATGGTATGAACAGCAACTCTAGTTCTGGTGAGTGGGTCTACAGAGGTTGAAAGCGGAAGAGTCTGAGCAACAAGCCAGCACCGTTTGGTCCCCAGTACTGACACCTTCAACAAGGAGGGGGATGACATCCACCTCCGCTCACTGCAACCTTGCCTTCACCCGCATGGCCCAACTCTCCAAACCTTAAGGAAGGACAGAGGGATACAGGCACAGAGGAAAAGAGAACAAGGACAGTGCTGCTTTATTTTCATACACTAAAGACAAAGGCCCTTTGGCTGTTTGCTATTGTAAGACTGTCCCTCTGCAATCTGTCTCCCTGTGCAGTGGGAATGTAGCACTGGTCCCAACTCCACTGCTTGATGTGAAGATATGGATGCATATCCCACCAGCAGAGTTAAGGAAATGGTCTAGCTTCAAAGCATAGAGTACCGAGGCCTTCAAAGCAGTCTAGAACAGYGTCTAGCCTTTAACGTTTTAGCGTGCCACTTACATAAGGGTGATCTACTTATGCCTTTTTGGAAAGTGCCTTATTTTCTGCACAAGTACTGTGCCTTAGCCCCGTTCATTACTACTTGTACAAGTCAGACACCCTGGCCAGACTCCAGAGTGCTAAGCATAGAATTAAGCATTGTCATTTTATTCTGTAAAATTGGTTGAACAGCACTCCCAAAAAGTTTAAAATGCAACAATCACACTGCACGAAGGCAAGTTTATTCCTGTGATCCCCAGTTTTACTTTACAAAAAAAAAAAAATCTGGCAAGTAATAGCAAGTTCCCTAGCTTAAAAAAAGAGCCCATTTTCCCTATTTATTGGTTGTTGTAAGTAAAAGTTAATATACGAAGGGAAAGACTGTTCCACCTTCAGAATTTAAGAAGGCTGAACATCTTATGAGCTAGTTTAGTCTATGCAATTTTGCTCAGTGGTTATCAGCACCAGGATTTTAAACAGTCTGCAACATTAATCATACTCAGTTAAATTGTGCAAGTTTTAACAAAAGCATGGCTCCTGTTAAAACACTGAACAGTCCCTGGTGGGCTGGGAGGGAATTATTTTGTACCTTGGCATCTGCAGGACCAACACGTGAAGCAATATGCATCATGAACAGGCTATGCAGAGCCACTGCTGCAAGGCAGCAGTACCTCCACAGGACCGTCTCTGCCACTCATGCCCTGCAGATGTTTCTTTCTACCACTTATCTTACTACTCTATCTTTAGCACAAGTGTCAGTGTGACAAAAATCCAAGCAGCAGACTTCAGTGAAGAATCCATAGTTTATTCTTTGATGCAACTCACATGAGAAGGGTTTGTGTCTTTAGGGCTACACCTATTACCTTTTCATTTTTCAATGGATACCTGAAAAAGTCATGATGTTTCAACATCTATGTTTATTGCAAGAGTCAGAACCTGGTAAGGATACATATGAACAATGCACACACTTCATTACCGAGCATGAAAACAAGATCTCAGTGCTTGCTTTATTGTGCTGGTGCCAGTTAAGAGAAGAAACAAACATCCTAGAAATTACACAGAAGTAACCAGGACAGCAGTGAATTATGCACCCTCTGAGAAGGAACTTGGTCTGGCTATGGATTACAAAGAAAATTAGGCTAATTTACAGACTGTTGAAGGACCCACATGTTACATAGGTTTAGAAAGGGTAAAACTACTTTTGACATCATTTTAGTGCATATGCAGAGGTTGACCTTAAGTGACTGAACACTCAAAAAGTTTTTCGAAGACGAAGCTCCTGCACTACGCCTGCTTCCCTTTACCAACACCTTTTACTTTTCACACTTAAGGTTTGAGCCATCCAAAGGAGATACTCCTATCCTGTAAGGATTACAGGATAACATGTCAAAGTTTCACTAACGGTTCAGATCTCAACCTCCCACTAACAGCAGTTAAGTAAGTGCACTCTTTACAAGTGTCACTTTACATCTTACAGGATTTTCCTGCTATTTTGTAGTTCTCCCACTGGGCACTGCTGCCGCAAACCTCACAGTCAAGATCCTCCCCACAGTTACCTCACAGCGTCTCCCACAGTTACCTAGTGATTTACAACAGCTCTTTATAAAGACTCCTCCATAGCCCATAGGAGCTGAGAGACCCACCAGCACACACCCTTCTCACACTGCAGCAATTCTTGCAGAGGACTCCTCTTTTGAATGTTAAGTTTTACTTCCCTTGTAGGGGCTTAGGAGGTTTTGGTTTTCCAGATCATGTAAGAAATCCTATTAGTGGCCACAACCTGAGGTGCGCGTTCCAATCTCCCCTCCAAATCAACTTGCAGGTGCCACAGAGCCACATACTCCAACAGAGAAGTGCAAAGCATGCCTGCCTTTCAACAGCTTAGTCAGAAAGGGATTTATCTGAAATCAAAACATGCTTTGRTTGAGGACTGCAGTGTAGTTTTTAAACTAGTATCAATGGTATTAGATTGAAGAAAATGTAAGCTGATCTTCAACAGCTCCAGCCTTAACAGTTACGTGTCAATTTGAACTTCACTTGGTACTCCTCACTGTCCGTTATGCTTCTCATGAACATGTAATGTCAATTGCTAAATTCCCCAGAACCAACCCCCACTTCAGTTTGACATAAAACTAAGAGGGGAAACAGGACCTCAGTGTTGTAAGGCATCAGACAAAACCTACTCACCCATAGGAAAAAACTCACCATCCTTTCTACTCATCTTGCACTATTTTTTGATATGGTAAAGGGAAGACTGTCCAAATATCAGTTCAAATTACATTTTGCTTGACTCCCAGTGATGTTGCAGAGTCAACTACAAAATTCCATTTCCCACACAGGAACCAGCTCAGAAAAGCATGTTGATTTCCGTTTGTGGGAAATAGGAAGGATGGTAACCTTAAAGGTCAGACTGTTAAATGTTATGCAAGTACTTATTTTCGAAGGGAAACACTGAGGAAAACACTTGGTTACTGCTTCAAGGTGATCCCCTTAAACACCTCCCTTGCACAAGAGTAGTTTGTTGTTCTGGACCTAACAGCAACTTAAAGCAGAGTTCTCGTTTATACCAAATAAGTGTATATTGATAAACTGTGAGCTTAAATAAAAAAAACATAGTTAGTTTAGTACCACAGAGCTGCCAATGAAGGCTGAGTCAAAAAGGAAGACCTCTTAAAATGTCTTAAACTTGACTTTTGCACCCAGACAGCATCATCTCATTAGTCTGACAGCTACCACATTGCTGCAATAACTCATCTTGACAGTTGCCATAAAGCCACCAAGCTGAGTAGGGGGTATTCAGGTATACTTGGTGTATATGAAGGGATAAAGCCCAAACCAGACTGGTACCTGGTAGATCATCACAGGAGAACACAGAAGTTGCACATACTCAGTTACTGCTCAGATTCTTCACAAGACTGTTGCCAGAGATCAAGTAATCACTCAAGTTTAGCAGTAAGCAGTCAGAGTTATTTAGTCCCCCAAATCCCAATATTACACTGATATTAGCCCCAAATCCCCTCACTTAAGATGGTTAAAAATGATTTATCTGCATGCTGTTAAACCAGGACTCTGGGACCCCGGGAATCACGGCAGCATTCCTAGGGCCATTAACACCAAGCAGGCATTTACTTGAGGTTGGACTGCAAGAGAAAGGGAAAAAAAGGGCCTTGCAGAAGCTGTTATATTTCTAAAGGCCAATAAAAACTACTAAGAAAATAGATGTGTACCAAAAGTACTCTTAAAAGACTTGCCGTGTGGTTCAATAGAGACAGGTATGAACACTATGTGTACCGAACAGGGTACCCATCTACCCCCACCGACCTGTTTAAGGCAAGTTTCACACACGATGCTTGATGTAAGCAAGCATTTGACACTTTTGGGCTTTTGGCTGCTGCAAAAAAACATGGGGAGGGAAAGCAGAGTTCTACCTTTACTACAGCAGGCACCTTAAGTGACCAAGCCCAAATTGGCTCTAGTTCAGAAAAAAAAAGTTTAAAGCATGGACCAAGAGAATTCTACCATGCAACTTCCAGAGCTAGCTTTAGAAAAAATACACTAAAGACTCATACTTGCTTCCACCATGTCCATAAGCCTTGAAAGGCTGCTGTTCAACTCACTCCCGCAGCTAGGCTGATTTTGATCCCCAAGTCAGTCACAAGTACACTTCAGCCAACTGACATTACTTCATAATCACCAAGGTAAACAAAGATACTCAGTATGAACCAACAGCATGCCACACTCACAAAAACCACAGTTCATGCTTGCATCAGAGGCTATCTGCAGGTGGGTTTGATATGTTCTGTCTAGGACCAGCCCAACTCCCACACTGAAAAGTCTCCACAAACCATTTTATCCAGAGGGAGCGTATGGGCGGTAGCAAAACAGAAAATAGTCATTTCCAGCCTTTCCCTGTCCATCCGAAAAAAGGGATAAGGATTGGTAAGGGAGTACTGTATCGTAGGAACAATTATCTTTTTTTTTTTTAGCAAACAAAACAGAATGGCAATAAAGATGTCATTTGGCACCTTGCAGTAGAGTTTTATTTTCATCTTTTTAGTGTTCTACTCATCAGTTCCTTCCATACTAGAGAGGTAAGTTTTATCAAGATCCCCATGCACTTTCACTGTGAACCCCCAATCACTCCATAGGATAAAGAAGGAACCATTCAAGATAACTCAAAAAGATGAAACATACCCCAGTTTAAACACAGAAAGTGAGGAAAAAAATTCAAATAGTTTTCAGAGCGTCTGTTCCAGCTTAAGTGCGGCTGGCATTTCAGTTAACTTTACAAAAGGAGTCCTTCATACAGTTCCAGTATGTCTAGTGGTACTGAGCATAGAAGTGCTAGACTGTCCATGAAGGTACTTCTTATTTGGTCTCTGGCTTGTCTTGCAATAGTGGTATAATTGACTCCCACGCCGTAAGGCACTGAAGAAAGAAAGAAAGATTTAAAAAATGGATTGTACATCAGTTCTTGTAACTTTTGACCAACCCTTCTAGACCAACAGAATGCAAGTTCAAGAAAGTCTATCCGGGTCTTTATAGATTATTACAGAACGGGGGGGGAGGGGAGGGAACAAAACAATCTCAAACAGCAAGAAAGTGTTCAGAAAGAATAGCTGCGGTTTCCAAACAAAGAAAACAAATTAAAGCTTTCCAAAGTCATCAGTTGGCCCAAGCCATTAAAAATCACCTGATTTCCAAATATCAAGCTAGATTCTTCTAAACCAAAGAACACCACAGCTTTCAGCTAGACAGACAGACTTTTTCTAGCACTAATTCACATCTTTGTGGTGTGACTGTGGGAGACAACTGATTTGGACACAATGGCAGCTATTATAGACTACTTCCAGCAAACTTATTTGAAAAACCCATGCATTTAGGGAAGGTAGTTCAGAGACATAGTGTACTCCAGTACACCTCTGGGACTTGACTCCACTGCATGATGAACTGGTAGGACCTGGTATAGTAAAATAAAAGTGGATTCTAGCTTCCGGGTTATTAGAAAATCACTCCAGGCTTTGGAGTCATTTCCCCAGACACGTATACTTACTCCAGTCCTTGTGCTGTGTATCATTACTGTCTTTCAACCACGCACAGCCCAGAAGTCAAACTGGACAAATATAGACTGTGGAATACATATTCTTAAACACTGGGAATGGGCAAACTCATCACCAACTCTTACAACTACAAGTCACTGTTGTCAAGCATCTTCCTTTTAATCTTGCTGATTGTACTGCAGGTGAATAGAGTATTTCTAGTTGTGTATCCTGAAGCAATTAGACGCTTTCCTACCAAAAAGTTTCCCTGCTGCAGCTGAGAGCAAAACTAAGACGTACAGATTTAACTGTCAATTGCAGAGGCACTGATGGATGTTCAGTGGAGTCTTTAATAGCCCCCCACAGCAGTCTCAGAACAACAGATAGAGCTGGGTGAAGGAAGTTCTGTGTGACTAGTTAAAAATTACTGACAAGACAGGCATTGGAAGGGGCAAAGGAAGTGCATATTAACATTACATGGAAAGGTAACCTAGCACAGGAAGAAGTTTGTAAAGTAGATGTGGAAAAAAGCAATAGGCAAGAAGATGAAGTATGTCACCATGCATAAGCCTAGTGTGTTTAATATGTCAACCACTGCACTGGGCAGCACTGTTCTAGCATGAAGGAAAATAGATTGGCAGCATATGCAGTTAAATGTCAAGGTCCTTTCACTTAAAAAAAAAAATCTGACACAATCTCAGGTACACATGCACCAACTGAAAAAGGGCAGAGGTATGACTAGGTATTTCTAGGACTAGCGTACAAGGGACAGAACTATGTACAAGGGGACAGAGATTAGAATAATTTATGCATACCAGGTGTAATCTCTATATGAATCCATGGATGTATATTAACCCATGTAGTTTGGTTCATAAAAGGCAGAATCAAGAGATCTTCTAGACTGGTAGTATTACTAGAACGTGCAATTTTGATCTTTTTCATCGCCACTACTGCTGCTCAGTAATTTGTTCAATTCAGAAATGCAAGACAAGCATCCAGGATGAAATGCTGTCACAGGGCTGCCTTGCAAAAGACTGCTGGTCTCATGCAGATCACTTGAGCATGACCAGCAACTCAATAGATTACACTAAGCTGCTGACAAAGAGCAGCTTCCACAGCACTAGAGAACTGATTTAGATGTCCAAGATTCTTTTCTTCAAGACAGCATGAAGATTTCCTGAAGAATTATCACCAYCTCAGAGGAAAATGAACTACTCTTATTCCTGCCAATGCTCCAGCAGTGCCACATACCTTCTCGTAGTACTGGATGTTTTTATCTGCCATCCCCATGAGTAGCTGCCTAAAGTCTTGTCTTTTGTTGTTCTGCCATCTCTCCATATCTGCTTTTAGGTCAGCATTGAAACACTCTACTCGGTCTTGACATTTCTCAACATCTGTGGGTACCTGCAGCAAAAGAAATGAAGATTGAAACTGTCACTGAGAGTACGAGACTGCTGAATTAGCTCAAACCTCACTGAGCAAAGCTGTAGAGGAAAGGTAAGTTAACAGTCCAGTAGTTACCCTGAATAAACTCAGTTATGGCTGCACAGAGAAAAGCCCCAATTCTGTATTAGTGAGGAGACAGGATTGCTTAATTTGTTCTCTGCTGTTTGAGGTGGTGGTCAGTTGTGCTTGACCATCGCCACATCAGATATGGAGGCAGACTGAGGAAGAGCTTGCTAGAGGCACATGAAGAGGAAAACACCATTTGGTGTAAGTGCTGGGTGCCCAGGCTCAGTTCCTAGTTCTCAAAACATAGCAGCTTGACTACAGCTCCAGAGCAAGCTTTTTCTCCTCCTTCCCATTTATAGTTGCACTAGGCATTTCCCGATTTACACTAGTGTGTATGAAACAACAAACATTTAGGTTTGTCCAAAGACCTGTATAAGAGACCTCAGTGTTCTCTCTCCACCGTAGCATACAAACAGCAGTGATCAGCTATGGCTGCAGAATAAAATTCCTAAGCCTCTAGTTTCTAGCTTCCACTTTCAACCTTACAGGCTGCCTGAAAAAAATGTAAGTGCAAAGCACTGATGATCAAAGCACTGTGGATTGGCTCATGGGCCTTTGGGGTCAACACTGGACACGTAATCACACATAAGCAATGGGAGAAATCTTGAAGGACAGCCTATTGCAAGCCTAGGTAGATGCTCTTCAGGCCAAAGAAGCTGGAGTTATTTGCTTATGTTTTAACTAACATCATGTATACCACCAGGCAACTACAGGAACAATTTACAAATGTTTCTTCAAGCAGGAAAGCCATGAACACCTTTCGCTCCCTTCCCCTTATGCTGCACGGTCCACACAGACAGGAAGCCTGTAAGGACATGCACACTAAGCCCATGACCTCAGAAGAGGAAAGCCTTGAGCTCTAGCACCAACACGAGAAGTGAACTTCCGCTCTGGAAGCTGTGACTGGCACAAAGGCAAAAGGCAGAATGAAGAACATTTGCAGAAGTTTGCAGTGGCTCCTCTCATACTTGATATTTTCAGGAAATTCCCTTTTTCTTTGAGAGGTGTGAAGGAAGGAGGAGGATGAACAGACTATGTAAGAAGCTTTTGCCGTTTGGCAAGGTACACGATTTAGGCAGAAACATATCAGCTCTGGTTCTTCTCCAGAATGTGGATTAGGGCCGATCACTGAAGTATTACATCGACTAATACTCAGAGAAGGTCCTAAATCTGTTCTCCAATAAATCTGTTTGAGACACAGGAAGCACCTCCTTCATACTCATGGGATTTGAGAACTCCTTTATTCACACAACTGGCTTTACACTACAGCAGCTTGGGGGTTCAATAGCTACACACTTCCCCTACCCTCTCGGAGCACTATATTTCTGGCTACAGAATCCACTCTGCTACAAGTCCAGACATGAAGCTGTCTTGTAGGCTTCAGACAAGAACTACCAAGCCAGTGGCTGGAAGGTTTAAAAGATGCTCCCCTCAAGGCAAGTATGCCTTGCGTCATATTTGTAAGTACTCTGCTATCTTAACGGGAAAGGCTAGGCTATCAAAAGAAGGAGTCATGAAGTCTGGAAGCAAAACCACATAAGATTTCCCAATCCAATTAATTTAGTTTCTAAGCACTCACCAGCTTCCTGCTTCTTCTGCCAGGATCTGAAACCACAACGAAGCTATTTAAAAAAAAAAAAAAAAAAAAAAAATCTGTTTTCTCACAGCCAGTTCTCCTGCAGGTCAGGCTGAGAGGGCTGTACAAGTTTAGAGCTACAGAGACAACCCAGTGGTCAGCAAATGGGTCACATATGCTCTAATTAAGGAACAACAGCAATGAACTCCAGCTAAGTCTCCACAGGCATCTTGAAAGCAGTGTCTGCACATGCACCAGTCCTGTTCAGGACTCTAAATACCTTTCCTTCCAAAACTGCAGCTTCCCAGAACAGAAGTTGCAACTCAGTGGCTGAAAAAAAATTTTAAGTTAATTAACAGATTTTAAGTTAATTAACAGCTTTTAAGCACTTTCTATCTAGTGCAAGGTTAACAAAAAGAGAGGTTATAGTTCTAACATGGAATTTGGACATAAGTTGAAACATCAATGGTTGATGCTTTCATCTGCTTTTACCAGTGGAGATACTAAATATTAGCTAGCAACTACAAACTGAGAAGAAAGAACATTAGACTTTGGGGGAAGTTGCTACTTTCTTACTGATGGCTGCTCTCAGCTACTTGAATAGCTCAAAACCACCCCAACCCCAAAACCAAGTGACAGCTGGTTCAAACTCCAATACACTCTAGAGGGGCCCATTACTGTTTTAGTGAGTCAATTTAAACTGAGAAGAGTTGTATATGCAGGCAAGAACTGAGCATAAAATTGTATATTCAGGACGCTGGTCACTTAGTTATATGATATGAAATTCTGCACCTACATCTACTCCTCTTCACATAATTCTTGAAAAGACCAGAGTCTAAACATGCCTTACATCTAGAATTTAGCATGGTCAAGTGCAGATGGCATCACCTGCAGCATAAGCATGTCCACTTTTCTAGCGTGTCAACTTTTTTTAAAACTCCTCTACAGCATCATTACCAAGTAACAAATGGTCCTGAAGCACAACAAATCCAGCATTTATTAGCCAACTAATCTCTGTATGTGTTATTTCTACCTTCCTAGTTCTCTGGAAACATATACTGTTATAAGCCTTTTTTCTTTTTTTTTTTTTTTTTTCCCTGTAAATACATATGGTCACCTTCTACTTCAAGTTCTGCATTGCCGTATTTACTGTTCCCGTAGATCACTACACTGCAAAGCCTTGAGGCAGACATAATAAAGGTCATCAGAAGTGGACTTCATCTCACCAAAAGGAAACAATGCCTGCACTTCACTACATTGGCTGGATTACTGCAAAACCAGCTCCAGCGTGGGTCAGAAATGGGTAAGAAGCATTTCACCACTGTACTTGTTAGAAGCAGAAAGGCTACAGACTCCGCACTAATACTGTTACACTAGTGTTAAAAAACACCACACACACTACGCTTTTGATGTAAACTTCAGCATTCTGAGCAGTATTTGCTGACAGACATTYACAGTAGCCCTACAAGCCTTCTGCATTTATAGGCCACCAAGTTCTAAGCTGATCATCTCAATGTGAGAATGACCTAATGACACCGACGGAGCTTTGTGAAACCAATCTGACTACCTGTACAGCAAGTATTTTATGAACATGCAAGGAGTTCTATTAGTTTGTTCAACTACATCTTGTAAATGACACAAAAGACTTATGTTAGGAAAAAAGATACAAGGAGTTGCCAAAAGATATGCTTATACTCTGGAGAGATGTAAGTATTCAAAAAATTTAGACAACTATTTAAGTACTGTGCTTTACACAGTAATCCCACCGAGAGGTGAGATGCAAAAGCCTTTTAGTAGGTGAGAGATTAACAAAGCTCAGCAGTTCCACTGCACCAAGATCTTGATGATAGAGTCAAATGCCTAAAAACCTCAACTGGCTTGCTAGATATGCTAGATTTAGTTCCCTCTATCCTACATACAACTTGTTAGAATACCTTAAACAAAGCTACACTGAGGAAGTAAGAGTACATACCACACCAGCCAGCAGTGGGGCAGACAAAAGACCAAAATACAAGAGCACCACAAGATACCTAAGACACCACTATTTGTAGAGTCCGTAACAGAGAGAAGACCAGAAAAATACCAGTTTGCATTTCTATGCTCTGTCCTCTTCAGCTTCTTAGATTAAAGACATTATGTGAACCTCCTGTGAGATTATTGTACAGTAGTCCTAATACTAGAAAGTCATCCATTAGTTATTAACACAAAGATGAAGGGGAACCAAAAAACGCCAAGCAGAGGAAGGGAACGAAACCTGTTGTCATTGTTGGTTAGAGTTGTGATGATTTATGATAGGGTTCTTGCACATTGCTTCGTGCAGAAAGCAGGTGGCAGCATAAGCACGCCAGTGTACAGCTTTGTTCTGCATGAAGCCCAGCCAAAACCTGTCACCCAGTGACACCTGCTGTGCCTGTTCAGCATCGCACAGCAAGGCCTCCCTAGCAGAAGGGGCAAAACATTGGGTCTTCYGCAGTCAAGACAGGTATCCTACAACACAGTTCAGCAGTGGCAGGGCTAGGACCTTAACTCAGCTAGCTGACGCACTGCTAAATCACCAGGGACTGTTCTACCACTGCTTCAGCCCCTGTCACTAAACACTCAGCCTGATTGTTGGCTGTTGTTCAAGTGTTACACAGGTTAGAGCCATCCTGTTTGAATGGTGGGAGATCAGTAGCACAGAAGTTGATAGGCAGGTTGTATATGTTCCTACCTAGATCTTTATTTCACACCAGCTTGCCAACAACAAACTTCCGTTCCGCCAGAAATTGCTTCTACTGCAAAGATGCCACCAGACCCAGACAAAGCAAGTTCTGTTTCTCCGTTCTTCCCAGGAAGTAATGTAAGTGCAAGCTGTTTTTGTAGAGTAGTTTTAAGTGCTAACCTTTGGACGGTCTTCTTTTTTCAAGGCTACTGCTTCCAGTTTTGCTTCATACTCCGCTTGAACTTGGTCTCTCTTCTTCAACACATTCTATCGGCAAGAGAAAAAAACAGCTGTGAGAGGGATCCTCTTGCTCCTTCCCTCCCCAGCCTGCAAGAAACTGCGAAGTGATACAGCTTAAGTGCTAATTCAGTCTGAAGTCAGACTTTCAGACTTACTTTGTCCTATTTTACAGTATTTAGGGAGTAGCTTTTAAAAACAAAGAGCACTTGGCTCTCCAGCAGCTGGCAGGGTCAGATAAAATTCAACTTTCGGACAAGCTGAAGGCATGCAAGATAGAAGCTGTCATGTAACCATGAATATAACCCTGACTAAATTAATTTCATCCGTTGACCTATTATTAGTATGAAAAGGATATAAACAAAAGCATCAAAGCTGCCAAGGACTAGTGCAAAGCTTTTGATATCCTCAAGCAGCAGGCAGACAACAGCATGGGCTAAGAGACAGGAAGGCCACCACAGAAGTTTCTACATCTCCCTTTTCACTTGCAAAGACTCCTCAAAGTCCTTTATAGCAAGCTGTTACATTCTCATGTTAGAACAAAAGTAAGCTTTGCTTTTAGATCAGTTTGGGGGGTTTGGTTGTTGGTTTAATTACAAAAATTGAAGTTATGAAAAGCACAATTTACCTGAAAAGCACTGAACTACCTGAGTTTCACAAGCAGTAAACATTTTATTGACAGAGTATTCTCAGAATAGAGAGCAAAAGATGCTACCACTACATTCACAAGCCAAGATCTCCACTAAGGTTATACTACAGTCTTACAATTTAAAAACAACCACAGAAATTAGTCTTTTTAGGAATATACTGCTAAAAAATAAGCAGTTCTGTGTCTGCAGGAGTGGGCAACTTACTTCTTCAGTCTTCACAAGGAAACAACTAGTAATTTTTTATAACTCAGCTGATGTAAAATTATTAAAAATGCTCAGAGGGAAGTTGGCCAACACTCACTGCTGAGGCACCTGTAAATTTGAACTTCTCTTGCAACCAACTTGGCCAGTTCATGCTTCGAGTCTTCCCTTCTGCCACCCAGAAGGAATTACCCCATTAGGAAAAAAGGAGGTAACTAGTCATTTTAAGTTTCAGACAAGCCTAGTAAAGCATGTGCACTGCTGCCTACAGAAATGTCTGTTTAAAAGAGTAGTTCTCAGAGCTCTAAGAGCTAGTCTAGCCAAGATCTGTTTCCTAATTAAAGAGGTACAAACCCTGTATCTACTAATCATCATCGTCCCCCTCCTCCCTCTTAAGCCAAGGGAAGGTCACCAGTGCAGTTGCTCTAGAGTAGAGACAGGAGACGTTGCAATCAATATTCTTAAAAACCGCAGTCCATGATAAATAGTAATAGCACCCCATTCACAAAGTTGCTATGGGTTTAGGCAAAAAAAGGGGGCAAAACTGAAAAATTCACCTTCAACAACTTAACCCTCTCTTTTGTCCCCAAAGGGATGCAAGCAAGCATGCCATTGGCTGTGTTTGCTTGAAAAACCACAACATTCCCATTCCTTTCAGAATCTAAGAGAGTATGTGGAATAGCCCTTAAGTGATTGAGGTTACCAACGCAACAAAAGCCTGAGATATTTAACAGGTATTTCTACTTTGTATTGGCTCTTGAACCCAAGTAAACTGAAATTTCTTCTCAGAAAAACAACCACCTCCGGCAACTGTGTTCAGTCTTTAGGAGGCTGGAGTTGGTGCAGTAAGCTGGATCTGTACCAGGAGTAGCCAATGATTAACAGATATCGGCAGACTAGGTTCAAAGGGCAGGTGTCTTATTTCTCCTTAAGTGCTCAAGGCCATCCACTGTGCACCATTAACAATGTGCTTCTGAATACAGCTTTAAGTATCCATTAATGGATGACCTGTAAGTGATGAGAAAAATATTGCCTTCCTTTTCACTTGTCCCACATGTGAAAGGAAGCGTTTCCTCTGGCACCTCCAGGCAATCTCTTTTCAGTTGTAGATCAATGCATTAATGCTTCAGCAGCTCCTCCAAAAAGCTTTGTGCCAAGTACCCTCAGACTTACCACAGCCCATGCAATACTTTGCTAGTTAAGGCCTCACTTCGAGAGAAAAAAAAAAAAAAAAAAAAAAAAAAATTATTAAAAAAAAGTTCGAAGAAACCAACACCAAACAGAAAAATCTCTCACACCACATTTCAGTTATCTGGGGACAGAATTAAACCACTGGTCCCTGTACAAGCAAGACTTAGCTTGCCTTCAGTGAGGCAAGTCCTTCCCCATTTTGTATTTAGTTGAAACATTTCACCTTGGCCCATATCTCTGAAGGAGCTTCAGGAGTGTGCCATCAGCCTCCTTTCTCAAACTGCAATCCTATGCCATTTGCACACCACATAGCTTCCTACTACGACTACATCTCACAAGAGGATCCTTATTTACTGCATGCCTTTAGAGAGAGAGTTAGCTCTTCACATGGTCCTTGCTTTAAACATACATTAGAAGTAATGTCCAAGCACACAGCTGGGGATCGCATCACCTGATAAGTCTTTCTGGCAGTGTTAAGCATATAGAGTTCATAAAACATTCTAGTATCACCACTGAATTATGTGGAGTGGAGTTCAGCCTCTGCACTTGCCTCCCTGGGGAACACCAGCGTACCACAAAAAACGTGGTACCTCACATCGGCTGACAAGGGCCTCACTGCACCAGCATTCGAGACATCGTCTGGCCACCTCATACATGGCCTGGGTTTTAGAAAAGTGTCTCTCCTAGACACTACCAGCACACATTTTAACTCAAGACCACAATGCCAGCCTCTGCTCACTTACACAAATCTTTCAAACAAACCCAGAGACAGGGCTTCCCTGGAGTCAGCCAGTATTTGTTTCAACCAGAATTACCGCGCTTTGCCCCCATATGTGCAGTTCCCTCAGGCTGCCCACCCCAGGTATAACAGTGCTCCTGAAGACACTAAGGTGAACATTCATCTCTAAAACAGTGAAGACAACCTGGCAGTTCTTACTCTGAGGGACATTCAACTTGCTCTACAAATCAAGTTCCCATACCTATATCTAGGGTACAGTGTGCAACAGAGAAAGCTATCAAGGTTACACTGACCTCCTAGTACCTAAAGACTTACCTTCCATCAAGTACCCTTTCCAAAAGCTGTGTTCTGCAAGACCAAAACAGACTTTAATTTCACAAGCAGGCCTCACAGCAGCTGACAAATAGGACTGCACTGCTAGTGAAGAGGACAGCCCTTTCAGCAGAAACCTGAGCAGCCTCCTTTACAGTTACTTACTCGGTTTTATCGAGTCTGGCAAGACAATTCTGTAGCTGCTTACTGCAGAAATAGCAACAGACTGGTATTTTATAGCATAAGAAAACCACACTTGGTATGACCTGAGAGATTTCAGTTTTGGTATTTGGAAGGGAAGGAAAATAGAAACAGTCTGCCTCGGCTAGCAATAATTTTTATTCTTTATTTTAAGACAGAGTAAAGCTAACGAGATGCCCAAGGTGGACACTAAGCAGCATAATCCTTATTTGCTATTAACTGCCATTTTTCAAGTATGGTTTCTAGATCCAACCAGTTCCAAAGCACCAACACAATGAGTATGTTCAGTCCATTACCTGAGAATAACTGACAGGAAGAATGAATCCTTTAGGGCACTAGGAAGTCAAGTCAACAGTCTAAAAATTAAACTAAAAAGCAAGGGTTTCTTCAGCTGAAGAGGTACTTCAGGCAGTTAAACACCACTTACCACAGGGAGAGCAGCATTAAAGACTTGCAGGTAGACTACCTGTTGGCTTGGAGACAGCCCCATTCTAAAAGGGCTCTTGTCAGATGATGGCAAAGACACTAAGTGCAGTCTCCAAGCCAAAAGGTAGTCTAGCTGCAAGTCTTACCCTGTGGTAAGTGGTGTTTAACTGAAGTACCTCTTCAGCTGAAGAAACCCTTACTTTTTAGCTTAAAAAAAAATTTTCCCCCACTACATTTGTGAAAAGCGCCTCTCACAACTCAGCTTGCCACTTCAGATGCCATCTCCAGTAGGCCATGGCATTTGTAGCATCAAAAGCCAGATGTTCTGGGCTAAAAGCTTTAACCACTAGCCTCATGCTCTGTTTATTTGTAAGTACACACACACACCCCCCTTCCTACACAATAAGGGTAAGTCTGAACACCCTAGGTCAAGGCTTCCACCTACAGCCCAGGGTGTTCCAGCAACACCTGGGTGTTAATAGTCCTGTAAAGAAAATGCACCTCATTTATGCTGGGGTCAATACCATGACTACGAAAGCAAAGAGTATACTCAGGGAATTAGTGCAAAGCCTTCTGCAAGAACACTTCAACCAGGCAAGACAGGAGCTATACAACTAGCCATCTGAAGCTGGGAAAAGAAATCTGCAAGTAAGTGTTTCAATTCTCAGTTTGAGAAGTATAGGATGACTAAGATTAAGATGGAGAAGGACTACCATGTTCAGACTGTAGGTTTACAACAGGCTATTAGATCTCTAAACAAGTGCATACCATAGCCTTGTAACAGTTGTTCCAAGTGGAAAGTCCTCAGAAGGAATTTGTCTGTTAGTACCTTATAGAGGGACTGCTAATACATACTGTACCATGGGTACGTGGTGAAAAGCTCTAACAGCCAAACTAGAGTCCTTGGTTTCAGTTTTCAGTGCAGCTAACTCAGTAATTCTTTTCCCATGCAATGCTCCTTAAATTCAAGAGAATAAAAACTATATTGAAGTAGCTTTTATTACTTCTGCATAAGCAGTAAGATACCAAGTTCTTAGAGAGACTAAGAGTCACAGAACAATATCTTTAAGCAGTTACTTGGTATACAGAACTTTACAACAGACACATCCTGCATAGGGTATGGGGATGAGAGAGGAAGCAGGATCTTTCATTTGGACACATGGTTCTAAAAGGAGCCACCCAACCCTGCTATATACAAGTGACAGAAGCTGCTAATGCTACCTTTTCTGCAGGGCCAGACACTGACCCAGTAGCAAAGAGCTGAGCCACGACTGACTTTCTAACAATTCAAAGAGAAGGTTCTAGGCAGCCACAGGATGTCTCCTATAGCAGACCACCTGCCACTCTGATGAAGGAGCAACTCTTCAACACCTTGTGTGCACCCTAGCATTACTGACCTTTTCTTGACTGAATAGCAGAGCAGATAGATAATGCTACCCATGCAGTACCCTGCTACTAAACATACCTAGTTTTGTTTTGATTATGAAAACATCCTCGTACATAATGTATTATTTGCTTCCCCAATTTTCCCACCACCAACCCTTCTCGCTGTTAGAAAGAATGAACTTGCAGATGTATCATTCCATGCAAACACAATGACAGCGTCTTCTGCCACAGGGCTYTCTTTACCTTCATCGACTCCGAATACAATATATATTCCCTAAGCACAGGCAGGAAGTCTTCTGTCATGTCTTCACTGAGTTCTTCAAGAGCTGTGCAGCAGTTCCCAATACAGGCAGATGCCCCTTCCAGCGGCTCTGATAGCTCAACCTCCAGCCCTCCCCAGGTTGAATAAACAGGTCCATATTCTCGTAGTTCCACCAAGTATTCTGCAAGAAGCAGATGGAAAAGTAGATTAACACAGTAAGAGCGAGGCACAAGGATCTGCAAACACTCACACCAAATAGGAGAAACAATGCACCAAGCTCGGCAAACATTAACTCCCCGAGGAGTCTTGTGTTGCATTAGCATCTTAATAGACAGAGCTCTATGGCTGCACATGGTCCAAGTTGCCTCCTGCTTAACTGATCATTCCTACAAGCTTCTAATACAAAGACACTTGCATCTGTGCAGTAGTGAAAGTCATTTTTTTAAAACATCTGTAAAACTTGACCCTGCTAAGACAGGTCTGTAAAAGTTATCTTCACGTAGGAATTCCATCTGTACTCCTCCAGATGGAATCTACAGGTTTTTCCCCCTCCCAAGTCCTCCTAAAAATAACTCTAGTAAGAAGGTAGGTTGGTTAGCAACAAGAGCAACTTTAAAAAAATATTTGGAGAGTTGAGCTAAGATAAGATACTGTGTTAGGCTTTGGGCCTGTTTTAAATCTGCAAGAGGCCTTAGATTTTGCTCTGTGTGTGGCTCGTAACATGCCAGAATCATTGAGGCAAGTTGTCTTGCTCATGCCATCAACCAGAACAAGATACAGAGCACTCAGACTGAGGTATTATGATAGAGCACCTTATGTCCTTACCCAACTGTTCCTTGATAATCCGTTGTGCTATTCTGTCAATGGTACCAAGCTTTAGAGAGAATGTGTCTAGATACTCCCCAATGGCTGCAAACTCCAGTGGTCGACTTCTTAATTTGTAGCCTCCTGTGACATATTTGACAGACTCCCCCATCTTTGACAGCAATGCCATTCCTTGCTTTTTGTAGGCATTAAGATCCTAGGAAGTTAAAAAAAAAGACACAAGCCGTTTAGAAATATTTCACTTGCCTGTTGGAAGACTAATACAGTGAGGGATACTTCCAAGTCAAGATCAAGTCTTGTGAAGGCAAGAGATTACATGTGACACGTAGCCTTGGACAAAATCTCACTTTGTATAAGTTGTACAGCTGAGCACAGTTTCAAGACTACCTCTAGATAGAGATAAGCTATCCAGGACAATGATATAAAGTACATTATAAACGAGTAAGTGGTCCACCTTTGCACATGGCCAGACTTTCCCCGTGTTCCTGTACTGTCACCACGGAAGTAGTGATATTAACAGCTCTGTTTCCACCAATACTGTGCATGCCATTAATCCACACATACTTTTAAGTCATAGCCCACAACACCAGTATTACGCGAATGCACCAGCTGGCTCGGATGATCTAGTATAGAGCTACATATTGCATGCCTATTTGGTCAGCAGCCTCTTCACACCAGTTGTGTGGTCGGACAGGAGGCAGAGCAAGACTGTACACCGAAAAAGCACAGTATGGGGAGACCAGCACAGCTGCTCTGCAAGACAGACTGCAGCTCAGGCTGGGTCAGATGTAGCCATGTTGCCTGCACAGAAAGGTTAAACTTCCTTGCCAACGCTTTACATGTTTGCATAAATCAACATTCAGACAACCTATATTAACAAGGTTGTTTACCTACAATCTTCCGGGGATTTCACCTTGACAGCACATCAGAAAAAATGGTTTTAGTTAGCCAAAACACCGTCCATTTTGCATTTTACTCCCTCCAGCAGGGGTCACTATTCAACATCTGAAGAAAGGCTTAAGAGCTATAACTAGGTTGTCCTATGGGCCTGAGGAAGAGATGTTTTCAAACCAAGTAGACCTGTAGAGGTCAAGAATCAAGACATTCTATTACAGACTAGACTAAAAGCTTAAGTATTCTTTAAAAAAAAATACAAACAGCCATGCTCAAAACCTGTACTATGGTATTCTTTCCAAGTACTTACATGTAAGTCAAATGTAAGTCTGATTAAGAGAACCTGACAGCAGCTACTATAATTTTGAATTATATTTGCATTTAAATGCAGTGGTTCCTTGACTCTTGCATTCCGCCTATCCTAAGCACTACCTCCAAGCATGCATCAGAAAAAGACCCTTGAACTCAAAATTATTCACTCACTCTCTCAAGCATTCTGGTGTGTTACTGGTCCAAACAGGGAACTTGAAGAAAGGTTGGCGTCTCTTTTTCAAGAGGTGGTCTCATGACTTTCTGCAGTAACCAAATTCTGAAGTCCTAGCACACTGAACTGCTGCAATACAGCAAGTTCCAATACTAGAGACAGCCAGAAGAACATGTGTCTTTTTCCCTCAGCCTCCTTGGATGCTCTGTATTCTCAAGGCAAGCCCTACCCAGGGCTGAGGATAAAGCCCTTACCATTCATTTTATAGGGGTGGGAGAAGACAACTAAGCAGCTAAGAAAGTTGCATCATGCTTTGACAGCTGAAAAGCAGAACAAAGCTATCTGACATTTAACTATCAAGGTGCTAAACAAATTCTGCATTTCTGGCTTGTTTCAGCAGTTAAGTTCACCATGGAGGTGAAATAAAAGGAAACTAGAGATTGAGTCTCACATTACCAGCAAGCAGAGCACAAGCCTGAAGTCAGCTCAAATTAAGTGTCACATTTGAGTGAGCTAGCATAATGTGACATTGGAAAGACGTGCTTTTACAGCTCTCCTCACTTATCAGGTCAAACCCAAGCATGACTGTAGGTCCTCCTAGCCTTATTTAAAACACAGTGCAAAAGACAGCCAAAGAAAATTGCACTGTTCCTGGATGAGTCATGCAGAAGATGCGCATGTAGTTGTTGACCAAGAACAAACAAGAACGAGGTCTTCACGCTTAGTTTTGAGGGCAACAAATGCAAGCTGTATAGAAGGCACAGACAAGAAAAAAGCCAAGAAATTTGCAAGCTTTTGTGCAAGAGAGATCTCTCCTCCTTCTCCACTTCCCTCCTCCCCAAAAGAGGATTTTAGAAACTCTACAATTTTCTAAATTCTGAACTTCTCTTGCATCAGAGGAGTATTGTCTAGACACAGGGATACGAGACAAACAGGTCTGGAGAACTGAATTTGTAAATCTGTAGACCACCCCTCCCTTCAAGCAAAGGGAACCATACGGTTGTCACACAGAGGGGTCTGTCACACACAACATTCAGAGTCCCCAACAACTCTCTGGTATTTTAGGGCAAGTTCTGACCTGCACATGTAGTTTCATTAATGCCTTTTAACCTTCATTTCAAAAGAGACTGCAAAGGTGCCTGTTCTGTTGTCCCTGTCAATGACTGTGTTTGGAAGTTACTGGCTTACCTTGGCTGTGAGAAACACGTTGAAGTGCTCATTAAAAGAGAGCACCGGGTGATCAGTTATTCTCTTCAAGAATTTGTCTAATGCTTTCCTCCTTGTCTCCACGAATTCTTCAGAAAAGCGATCGACAACACCTTTCACCACAAATTTCTCAGGAAGAGGCTGTCAGAGACAAGCAAAATGTAAAAGATTCAAAAGACCAAAAACTTGCTTCTGCTATTTGGAAACATACAAAGTGATCAAACTCCAGTCTTACCAGGAACTGAAGTGTTATGTTCACTAACGAGAACCATATGTCGGATGGGATGCAAGCCCTGCTCTGAATTATCGGTTAGCTGGTCTGGCCTAATGCAGCAATTCTACTGAGTGGCTTCAGCCGAGAGCCACACCAGCGAAGCACAGACAGTACTCACACTAAGTACTTCCAGCATAGCCTAGGGTGTTCCCCCCTACTGCTATCCATGGTCAAGCTCCAGCTCTAAAGAAGATGCCAGTGGAGCTGCGCACTATTCACCACAGCAGTGTGCTCACACACACCCCCCGATGTTGAAGCAAGGCTGCTCAGTCCAAGGAAACTCAGAAAATTTAACAATTCTACTTACTCTTTCCCTCCCTGTTCTGAACTATTTAGAGCTCCTGCACAGGGCCCTTCTGTGGAAGGCTGATAGTCTTAGTGATAGCACCACACTGAGCAAAGATAAACGAGCAGGCTTGACACAACAAATGGTCAAGTAGTCCAGGTTGAAGCCTTCCTGAAGCACTTGCACACTCAGTTATCTATCATAGCCAACATTCCCAAGTATGTTTGTGTAAGTGGCAAAGGTCTGACAACATATCTAGTCTTTCATCTTACTCCTATTTCGACTCCACCAGTTCATCTCTGCAGTTCAGCTTAACATGTAAGCCCAAGTCTGCCTCCATACTTGCTAGTTCTCCAGTCCCTCCTGTTACACTTAGACTCCAGACTGCAAAGTACCGCTTCAGATGGAAGATAATGCTAAGCTTCAGCATGGTTAGTCTCAGCTCTACCACTAGGATCTGCTTTTGTTCTCTCCGGACAGCATGGACTCTAAGATTAATATCAGTTTTAAAATTGTGCTTTGCATTTTACTCTTGTGAAGCAGTCCACCCAGACAGATAACGTGTTTACTCTTAGGCTAGAAATGACAGTGATTTTCACCCAATTCAGGAATCGGGATTCTCCTCTTCAAAGAGTCTTTGTCACCTGAAACCTGTGACAAAAGTAATTCAAAGAAAAAAAAAATTGTGTATGCATATGCCTTTCACACCATACCCTATCTGATGTGGGATGTACATGAATATTGCACCTCCTAAAAAAACCCAGCCAGCACAACTTAGCTGCAACACAGCTGTATTTTGACCACTATATTTAGTTCTTATAATTTAAGACTTACCTTATTATGCTTAGCATTCAGATCATTCTCGTTAAACCAGTGTAAGGTACACTCTAATTAGACTTTAGAATAATAATGCTTAGTGGAGTAGTCTTCAGGGAAGAAGAAACGCTCTTCCCTCGCTTTGTAAACTTTAGCTGGGACTCTAGGAAGCCTCTACCTCAGCACCATATGCAGGAGGAAAAGGACAAGCTGGAAGACTAGTTTAAAGAACCAGGGTGCAACCAAACACATGCACACTGGCACTTCAGTCATATGCTCATTATTCATTAATTAATAAATCATCACTTAAGTTTGAGCATTCAAGACCCACAGAAGGGTGCACCTCTATTACAGAGACTTCTGCCATTTAACCTGGTTTTAGCTAAAGCAGTAGTTATAGTCCTTTACCTATAGGCCTTTGGAGGTCCATTCCAAGTAGTCCGTACACACAGCTAGCAACTGATACCCTGCTTTAACTGTGTGTTACTTATCTACCTCATAGTCTTACAGATTAATAGCCTACTTTTCCCTGCTGTGACATGTGAGCAGAGTTCACTGCAGTCAGAAATGGATTCAAGTATCCAAACATCACCAGCCAAAGACAAGATCCTTGGCCATATTAGGCTTCTCTTTCCAGTCTAGAGACAGATCTGAGTGCATTTTTACTATTGTTTGAAAGAACAGATTAGAACAGCTCTCACATCATTTTAAAAAGAGTAACCAAAGAGATGAAAAGGAACCCATATTCAGTTTAGTTAGGGCTTCTAAATGTAGGCTATCATGATTCACTGCACTGAGAAGACACAGCATTTATTACAGGAAGATTTTAGGCAGAGTCACTATACTGAGATTAGGAAGACAACCTCCTTTCAGTATTTTGTTAGACAGAAGGCCTCCAGGGATTGCAGTATCTCCGGTTACAAATACAGATACTTTTAGATTGGCTTGAAACATCCTTTCAGAATACACTTGAGTCACAGTGCACCTGAAACGGCCTTTAGCTTCTATTCACCATCTATTTCTAGGCAATAAACACATAAAGCATTCAGCAATCTCCGCACCATACCACTGCATAGAGGAGTAACAGAAAATTCCGAAACTGCTAACTTGTGCATAGACAGATAAAAGACAGCAGCACGTCCTGATGCTTCCAGATTTTCTAGAAGCGAGGTACTTAAGAGATTGCCTTGTTCTGCAGCTGGTTTCATGTCCAGCATTAGAGCCACTTGTGCCAAATCTGCTGTTCTGTGTGCAACGAATTCCAGGTCACAGCAAAGCAGCTTGATTCCCTGGCTGTGACTCACCTTCTGCTACTAGACTATTATTTATTGCCTTKCAGCCTTCAGGCAGGACTGGCAGCCTGTTAGTACACTCAAGAATCTGTAGAAGCTTAACCTTGATAGTTCCAGCTGTTCAGAGAACAGGGAGGGAGAAGAGAGGGTCTGGGCAGCTAACACATTAATCCCAGCAAGATCACTCTCTCTTCTCCCTACCCCTCAGTAAACATATCTGCTGCCAGTTAGCCGTGTCACATGATTTTGTGAAGTATTTCTTATCTTTGAGAGACTGAGCTATTATTCCACTTAGAGGCAAGTCCCAGAGAAATTAAGGACTTGAATAGCTCTCTACCCTGGAACAGCCTAACTGAACACTTCTCACATAGCCTAGTCCTTGCTGAGGAAGGGAGAGCAGAGAAACGTCCCCCCATCCCAGATGGGCAAGCTAAGGTATGCTAGCAGTGTTTCTATTTCCCAACAATTCACCTCCTACAGGCCTTTTTGAATTTCTTTGTTCAAAAGAGCTGATGGTGGTGATCTCACAGGCTTCCTACCTTTTCACGTCTTCTACAGCATGAAAAACAGACTGCTGAAGATCAATATGAACCTCTTCATATCACATAAGGTCGTCAGACTGCCAGCCTCAGCAACAAGAAGGGATGCAGTAGTTTAGCTAATCTCATTAGCTAAACTTCTGCCTACTGAAGGCATCCAATAGCTACGAAGCCAGAGGCTAAGATTCGTAAGTCTGTGCTATTAAATGTTAACACAAATAGTTTTAAAATACTCTTTTTAAAACCAGCTGAAAAGGCCATCTTGAAAACTGACTGAGACTAGGACTTGAAGTACCTGTGTGGCTTTTCATAAGCCTCAGATGCTCAGAAATCTAGATGTAGTAATTGAGCAAACAGATGAAGCGTATACCATTTATGCCACAACAAATGTAGTCACATTGCATATTGCCCTACAAGAGGCTGCCAAAGCTCACCTCTCAGGTGTGCCACCCAATAAAAGTCTAAGCTTCATAATCAGTCAAAAATGGGAAGCTCTTCCCACTCTTGTAGAAGAGAATGATGTACTGTATTTAAATCTAAATACTAGAGGAGAATTAAGTACTGTATTTAAATCTAAAGAGACGTATCACCAAAATATCACCCTTGGAAGACAGATACAGAACTGCCCTTAATAGCAGATTCTTGCTTACTACCTACGGGAATGAGATGCGTTGGCTGAGACTCTTCCAGCTTGTTTCTCAACCAGTCGAAGTCTTGGTACCGCCGTCGGACAGAATACTCTGGCAAATCAAACTCTGCTCGCGTGGTCTGGAAAAGAAGAACAGGATACACTTAGTGTGCACTGAAACCTCTCACTTCAGAGCTTAGCAGCAAATGCAGTAATGCACTGGCAAAGGTGAGGCCAGATAAGCCTTGCATGGGGACTCCATCCCCAAAATCGTGTTTGCAGCCAGCATGAGAGAAAGATCCTCTGGCCTTTCAGCCAGCAATAAGAAAAATGATTACTTGCAGCTGATGTAGTCTTAAGATCTATTCATACTTCATTACATGTTCTGCTCAGATAAACTTTATGGGATAAATCTGTGGACAGTACTGTGCACCATGTTAATCTCTTGGCAGTTACAAGTGTGCAGGGGAGACTGCATGAAATCTTCATTCCAAGGATGAGACTATTTTAGCCATCAAAAAGTAAAAGCAAAGATATTTAATGACTTGTTTATTCTAGGAGGTGCTTTAACTGTGGATAAAAAAACATTTTCCCACTGCCCCGTATTCAAGAAGTGACAGGCTTATTACACTCCTTCAAGGCTAAAAGATTAGATCATAAACCATTGATAGGTTTGCCGAAGGACTGTTTTTGCTGATTTCCAAGAGGAAGAAATGAGTTTGTTTACATTAAGTTCAAGTATGCCTGATTAGAGATATCAGTACATTACATTAAATCTTCAAAGTTTTCATTCTCCAGGGTGAGGAGTTAAACTTGCCATTACAAGTTTGAGATAGAAGGTAAGTATGCAGAGAAGCTGCTGGCAAATGTTTTATCCAGTCCTCGAACAGTCCATAGCCTGGAAAGCTGACTGTGCGGGGCTGCTTGCACAACACATATCGCAACTGCCTAAAAGCACTAATGAAACTGTGTACCAACCAGGAGTCTCTGCTACAGAGCCCGGCGTTGCGATAGCCCTGATTGGAAGGTAGATGGCCCTTAACATTATGTGCTGAGAAGCACAGCTCACAGAAGCCTAGAGAGCTATACTTTAGTTACTTGCAGTATCAAGACCATCTTGCAGTGAAGGTGATGCTGCAGCACCAGCACACTACCTGTCTACAGCTAAATATTAAAACCACTGCATTCTGGGGAACGCACCAGCTCTCCTAGCTTTGAACTGGCACTGAGGCCAGGACTAGGTTGCTTTGCTACTCATAGCCACTACAACCACCTGCTAAATTCCAGCAGAGATTTAGTATTTACTTCAAGACTGAGAGCAACTGCCACATATTTGGAGAGAGCCAAGTAGCAGCCTTTAAATGCAATCCACCTCTTCACTTGCTCTCTGGATAGCTCCAACTCTTCAGTTACTGCACTTTACTCCCACCAAACCCCACTGGGGATCCTGTACAAGCTCTATGCCAGAAATCTCTTCACAGGGGGAAGCCAGCAGCCTTAAGACACTATCAACAGAACAGTAGCTCTAGTATACTATAAACAGCATGCCAATGTGATATTACCTATGAAATGGTTTGGTTTCTAGAAGAGGAAGGCATAGAGAGGCAGAAAAGAAGAAATCAAGCTCATCTCCTCCCTCCTTTGACCTGCTAGCTATGGTAAGAGATATAYACATTAGTCCATGGACTAACATCATGAATGCTCACCAATGGAGCAGTTGTGTTTGTAGATGAGGGACCACCAAGACCTAGATGTCCACTGTGGATTTGTGCTTTACTCAGCTACACCTCAGAGTTACACCAGCTTATTTAATGTGTTAGAGTGCCACACTATAAAGGAAACTTCTGAGACTTCATATGAACCATTTTCACTTGTTTTGAGTAAGAGACTGAACAGYGTTACACTAGAACAAGATAATTCATGCACATGTAGACAGCCCTCATCAGCCAGTGGTGCTGACTGCTTTGTTCTGTTAATAAGGCAGCTATATACCTCAGCCTTGCAAGAGATGACCTGAAATTACAAACAAAAAAAAAAAAAGAAAAAAGAAAAAAAGAAAAGTAATGATTTAGTAGTAGGGAGAGCTTTTGGGAACTGGCTGTCACTGGGCAAAGGCCTCTTAAAAGAGATCAGACAGTGAATGAATGAGAGTAATCAGGATGTATACACACTACCACAGTGTCTAATCCTGTAGCATGAGGATGAAGGTAGTCTCCCATCTGTTAGCGCTCAGAACCTTATTAACCAGTATTCTGCTAACAGTTAAGGAAAACATTATAGGTACTATTTAGTCTAGAAGTAGGAAAGCGGGATAAGTCTCAGTGCCTAAACTTTACATTAGTTATCATTCACCTCTAGCAGACTGCTCCTGCTGCCTTTACATTACAAGCAGACTTGCAAAGTTTTCCATACACCAGGTTTTGTTCCTCCCAGGGAGGCAGATGAAAATACATCATAGTCACCAGCGTTTCAGTGTTTGCTGTACGGGCTGTCAAATCTGGACAGCAAATAAGCTTTTCAAAGACTATTTGGACAGAACATAAGGGCCCTTCAAGGTTTTAACAACACCTCACTAACGCTGAAAGAATTTGGATCTCAGATCAAACTGTTAGCTTAGCACGAGTTATTTTTTCCAGACTGCACACAAAAGGGAAGAGGGTCTTGCCACTGTCCAGGGACGGCAAGTGAAATGCCTGTGTTTTTGACACAGTTGAATTCCTCCTGCTTTCTTAACAGGATCCATAAATCCCATCTTGCAAGGACACATGTCTCTCCCAAAGGAAGCTGAGAAACTTAGGTGGCAGATCTCAACCTCCCAAAAATAATGGGCAAGACATTTCCAGGGATTTATTGAAGACTCCAGCACAGTTCCATTAAGTCAGCACTGCAGTATTCTGGGCTCAGTTTTACTTGCTGGAAAGCAAGCAGGGTTACAGAGACTTTTACCTCTGTTGTTGGAATAGTTTTCACTTGAGGCAATATTGAGGCAATATTGAGGCAATCACCAAGTCTTGGTCTTGTGTAAGATTCTTGTCTTTCTTGCAAGGAGTTAGCAGCCAAACCTAAAGCTAGCCTGTGATGACTATGTGAAAGTATTTTTGTACCCTAGTTCCAGTCTATTACTCGCTACACCTGATTGTGGATTCCCCTCCATGTTACTATTTAAGTCTGGGGCAAAATCTTCAACTRGAAAAAGAGGAGAATGGCAGAGGGGGGAAGGGAGCAAGGTTGGTGTTCTTAGCAGTTCGTAGTTTCATTTGCCTCAAATAGTCTAGCCTGTTTGAAAAAGAGATCATAGCACTTACACCTGCTCCTCTCTAGGGACCAAGCTGTTTCATGTCCTCAGGTAATCTATCCAATGCATGCACTGGAAGCAGGAGGAGAAAGAACGACATGAAAAAGAAAACAAGACCTCCACTTCAGTATTGACTGGTTTGAAAGCCTCTCCCTTCAAGCCTGCAGAGCACCTGCATGACTCTGAGGAATGGCACACAGCTGTTCAGACCTCCATGGGAAAAGGCACAGAAGGCAGCCTTGCCATCCTAGAAAGTACAACAAAAGTGAAGTTAGAAGTACATTTACTTCTGTTTCCCTCGGGAGAGATGACTACATAACATAAGGGTAAGTTTTATTTCCCCTCTCCTCCCTCAGAAAGATCTGCTTGATAAAATCCCTCTAGAGTGTACATCAATCTATCTGAAGAGCACAAAGGTGTATCATCAAGAACACCCAAGACACTCCAATCATCACAGCCAAGACCAATTAAGTTCCAGCACAAGTTTCACCCACCTTTTTGGTTTCACTAGCCTCCCCATATAAGAAAACTGCTGCTATCAAGCTGAAAACAGTCAAGAGAGCCAAGTTTGAATCACTGTCCCCATTATTTTGGGGACTCCCATTACGTTTTTTAAATGTGTTCATCCAGAAGACAGGCTGGGGAATGCTACCTGGCTCTTACTAGGAAGCTGTGAAAGCAGGGACACAAGCAGAACCAAGTAAACTCTAAGCTTTCTTCTCAGCTTGCCTGCAAGCAATTGTTTTGGACCAAATGTGTTGGACCCTTCTTCCACCACCATCACCTCCTGACAAAGGTAACAGTAGATGAGAAGTCTGGGGTATACTGCAAGACTTCTCTTTTT
The DNA here is from genome assembly GCA_030449065.1 of Oceanodroma leucorhoa. Lineage (NCBI taxonomy): Eukaryota > Metazoa > Chordata > Aves > Procellariiformes > Oceanodroma > Oceanodroma leucorhoa. Next base: position 1,414,746 of record JASVER010000100.1, read on the forward strand.
TTGCTCTTACGATAAAGGACCTTTCTAAAGAAAAAGAAACACACAATACAAACCCAAGACTGTGGTCAGGTTACACTCTTCTCTACAGTGGTGTACAGTCACAGCCACAAGCGCACATTACAGCACTAGCAATTACATTCCCCTYTTCCATCTAGTGATGCTGCTTTTCACAGCAAGGAAGTCTTCAGCATAACTCATCCTAAGACCTATGTTTAACCAAACCTTTGGGTTCCAGTAGCATTCTTCAGTGGAGAGAGAAAAATAGCAGCCACCCCTGCCTCCTCATCCAGAGCCACCATAGAGACCCTTTCAGCCCTTTACAGGTCTCAAACCCCTCTCATGCAAGGCTGCAAGGGAGGTGGTGGGAAGATATAGCCTTACACTGATGACAGGAGCAAGGTCTGCTATAGAACTTTGACCTACAACCTGGAGGTGCAAGCATCAACACTCATCCTTATCACTGTCTAGGGATTAYTCCCGTGCAGCTTTTTTGCCGTGTCTAATTACTGCTTTCAGCTACAATGGCTGATTGGGCAATTAGCTTGGCATCAAAGAGGCTTTGTTTGTATGGCAAGAATGAGTCAGAYCATTAATACTGTTAGTCTTCCAAACAGTCTTTTTTTAAACAATCGTAGATAGTGCTAGAGGTGCTGACCCTAAAGGTCAGCCAGAAGTTTACAAGAATAATAAATGCGAAGAGGTGAGGCTTTCATGGTGATTGGTAAGAATAAATTATGCACTGTTTCACAATAGTATTGTAATGCTATGATATAGCAGATTTATGTGCTAGAGTGAGATCCCAAATAAAACAAGTATTAACAGAAAGGTAGGTAGATGTGTAAAATCAGAAGTACAGTATGAGGTTTTTTTAATTTAAAAAAAAAAAAAAGACACTGTTGGGTAATACATCTGATCTAAATGCGGTAAATACCTTATCCACGTTCCAGAGTTCTGCTTTAAGAAGGAAGGGAACCCTTGTATGAATACAGGTTTCCAAGCAGAGGAACATTATTAGGGTGCCACTGCATAGAGATATTTTATCTTGACAGAATAATCAGGTCTTAATTTAAGGGAAAAACAACTTTAGCCAATTCTAGCCATTTGCCTGCGGAAAGTTGCATCTCATTTTGTGCTTCCTATTCCTTCTGATTGTGTAACAGCTGAAAGCTAAGTTGCTCCAAGTAGAAAATATTTTTTAGCATTTTCTAGTAGATAAGATACAGCATTTCTTGCAAGATCAAGACACTTAGAGCAACAAAGAATGACAGGCTACATTAAGCGTACAGTAAGAGGAAGCAACTATTTTAAAGAAACCGTATTTTCTTCTGTACAGCCTGAAAGTGGAACTCTGGAGTAGACATTTTGAAAAAAAGTCATCTGTGGCCTGTAAAGGTTTCCTTATCTCAGAGGAAAATATTCTCTCCAGTATATAGTGCTATCTAAGTAGGCCAGAGGAATGTCAATTTTTTGGACAAGTGGATCAAGTATATTCCTAGTGAAGTTAGTGAACACTTTTTGCCTTAGGCAACTACAAGTGCCCAAAACAGATGTCAACATCACCTAGGAGCTGATGCTAATGAGAATGAGCTAGTTAACAGAAATCAATGTTCCAGTTGTGAGTGCAGTGGAGTTTTTAGATCACTTCTCCTATTAGTGTAATGAGATTGCATTAATGATTGAACTACAACACATGCTGAAAAAAACTCTAGCATATTTCTTTTGGTAGACAGTAGCATTCTTAGGCTACTTAGTTTTAGCAGCAACTATACAGCCTTCTGGACCAACAACTGCATGGAAGCTAGTTTACAGCTGAGGATGAAGATTATGGTTTAGGTAAGTGGCTGATAGTGGAAGTGTGGTAAACACTTAAAGCAACAAGCTTAAAGCATTTCAGAAAAGGATAGACACAAAATGTGAGATGATTAACAGTGAATCAACAAAGCACATTCCCCTTCAGGGGACGTAACTCAATCCAAATGAGTGTCAGATTACTTTATATGAACAAACTTTCAAGTTAATGAAAGAAACTGGCCTTGCAAGTTTATGAACAGTTATGTTTAAGAGTCAGAGACAAAAATCTAAGCCGACACGTTAAACGTTTTGCATAGTTTCATATACTGAAGTAGTAACAGTTCTGCTAAGAGAAGTCACACCTTCAACACATTCACAAGGTACTGAAAGACACTAAGTTCTTGTCCTTAAGATAAGGAAATACAATGCAAGGCATAGACATCCAGAACACGCCCTAAAAAAAAATACCCAAAGAAAAAAGTACTAGGAAAGGAGAATGTTGCTTTGTACCTTTGTTGTAACCCTATATGTGATATATGTCTCCATTGTGCACACATGTTTTTTGGGATCATCAACAGTAACAAAGAGGTCTCTAGTTTCCCCGTCCAAGTCATCATCCAGCTGCAGTCTGTTGAGAAGAGATGAGGAGGAGGCTGGGCTAGAAGTGTCCACAGGTGTGCCATTGGGTAGACTAAGATCCTGTATTGGAGAGAGGAAAAAACAGCAGGTTTTTAATAAGTGAACAGATTCACTGTAAAGCACAGTATTATCAAAGATGCCACTGACAAGCTTCACTGATATATTACAAGGGCTATTTATTTCAGCAGCTGCAAGGATCACCCTTTTCCAGGACACCGGGCAATCCCCTAAGGTTTGGGCTTTAAGCAACAGGTTGTTCTACTGTTCCACAAGTTGAAGAGAAAACACATTACCACCATACCTCCCCTTAGTATGGTGCAACCTGGTTTCTATTCATGAGGAAGTAGAAGTATTGATGAACCAACAGTTCCTGGTGAGACTGAACCAACTTAGACTCTGAAAACAAAACAGCTAGGCAAATCAAGAGACCTACTTATAAGACAGGCTTCAGGCAAAGTGGCAACAGTTCAGTTGACTGGAATGCAGTCAGCCTTCACCTCTGGAGACTCCTACAGTAGAGGAAGGAGGGCAAACCTGTATCAGAGGCTTCCCATCCAGTCCATTAAMTTCCAAACATGTTGACAGCAGTCAGAGACTGAATTGCCATCACTGCACTACAGGACAGTCACAGATCATACACTCCAGCACCAGTGTCTGTATACACTTTCCTTTTGGAGTCCTAAGGCCAATGAAAACACTGTGTTTTGCTTGGAGAGGTCCTCGTTCCCATCCTCCCAATTCCAAGAGTATCGTCCAGTATCTAGGGAAGACAGAGGCTAGAAGAACCAGCAAGTGGCTATTTTAGGAAGAGACACACAAGGGTTTGGAAAGTCTAATTCCTTGAAACTGACTCAGCGGGGGGGGGGGGGGGGGGAAGGAAGCAAACAACAAAAAACACAACACAAACCTCTTTACAGCCAACTTGGTACATTCCCACACCTTTGAGTCTCACACTTTGATACCTAGACCAACTACTCCATACAGCTAGTGGTTACTCCACTTTGCATAAGTATCACAGCAACTTCACATGTGTTCTCTGCTCTGGTTTTGTAGCAGAGGGAGCTGACAGCATGTGACAAATTGTAGAATATGTAGGAACATCTGACAGCAGTATTAGAAATTCCCAAAGATCCATGGCTCTTCTTTCAGAGAAGAGAGGAGGTTTTTTGATTGTTTGAACTAGTAACACAAGAATAGATTTATCCACAGAGTGTTTCCCTTGTAAGGACAAAGGTTCCTCTGGCTGCTAGACAGAGAAACATCACTACAGCCAAGCAGCACATTAACTACAAGTGTTTTAGTTTTAGAATTACTGCTTAGCCTCAGCTTCACACAGTCTTTAAGGGGCTAAATGAAATGTGTAATCTTAGCAAAGCAATACTGCTTGGGTAAGATCCTTTGTCCATCAGCATTCCTTATGCAATTATGGCTTATGTTCCAGCTGGACAAGGGTAGTCCCTGTCTTCAGAAGAAGTCCTCCTTTGTTCAAGGATTCAGAATTACAGGTGAGAGCTTCAAGTTAAAGCTACTTACTAAGGTCTGCCTGTGACCATCAGTAAGAACAGGGCTAAGTTCCTATCAGTCTTTGTCACAAATCCATCATGGGAGTACTGGGATTTTATAGACAGCCCTCTGCCTGTTGCAGTCCTGCAGAACTGTGGTAGTATTTCTCTTCACCTTGAGGACTGCCTTATGAAGTAGGGAGAATAATACTTTGGCCCAGACATTTTGGGAAAGGGGTGGTCTAAACTATTGTCTACGAACAGAACGGTTAGATGCATTCTCCCAGCTAATGCTCAGAAGTGGTTGCCAACAGATGAGAGATTTCATATTTAACTGGCAAGTGAGCAAGAATTGGAAGGTAGGCACTCAAATGCTCTCTTAAGAGGGCAAAAGAGCAGGATGTGCATGGCACAGCTTACCAGCTCATACATGAGGTCAGCAGCTTGAACTACACAAGCATCTCACTCAAACTCAACATAGCAGGAGCGTGTACAGCAGGAAGAAGCAATGCTACAATAACTCAGCAGATAAGGAGTTCTGTTGGGAGTTACACAAACAGAATAAGCAGAATACAGGATAAGATTAGCAACAGGAGATGGCTCCAGAAAATTTGCAGTTCAGCTAGACAGGAGGATTTGACTGAGCAGAGTAAAGAGCAAAGCAAACCCTGGGACTCCGCAGTAGACAAATCTGTTCCTGTTTCCAGAAGGAAAAGACAGCTCTTCATTGCCCATGTGCAATAAGCATTAGTATAAGACAAGTTGTGCCAGAACTGAAGCCAGTCAAATTCTAAGCTTCCAGTATGGAAATGAATTAACTTGCAGAAACAGCTTAAGCCTGGTTACACAGGAGATCTCAAAAGCTTGTAATGAAACCCTTCCAAAAGAGAGCTTAAAGAGTATGATGGAATCTGCTTAAAATACTAACACTCTGCATCACGGTGTCAGAACAACTGGAGGAAGGACCAAAGATGGAGCTTGCAGCCACCTACATGAAGTTAGCGACTCTCCTCACCAATTCTGTTGGGAGATAACAATATCATACTAGCATGCCTTGCACTTTTTAAGCAGGGCAGAGGTTTGTGAAGGCTGGAATCCACTTCAATCTACTTGAGTGTGTTCTTGCAGTCATAGATCCTGTGGAATATCTCAGGTCCTAAAATAAAGGCTGTGATAGTTTTACCTGACCTCAGCCTTGGATGAAACACCCCAGATCTAGATGAATTAAAGCTTCTAGACCAACTCTGGTTAGGAGCAGGAAGGCTCCTAGCTGTGGTGGTGGTAAAGGACAGAGGATGTGTACATCAGAAGTACTACTGTTCTATACTGCCTCATCTGCAATGGCAGAACCCTCCCCTGGCAGTCACAGCTGGCATCATGCCCCACTACTTGGCTAGTTTTCAGTAGCTGGAGGCCAAATTAGAAGCTAGCTATTTGTCCTTCTTAATGGGTGGAGCCTCCTAGCTAACTGCACAAGGAACAATGGTTATGACTGCTGAACCTTAATTTAACAGTAGGCAGGATCAGTTTGCTGAAGTCTTATGCTATTGCTTAAACGAGGTAGGCTTTGAAGTGTCACAGCAGATGGCCTAGCAATCTAAGTTGTCTCAGGCTGTAATCCTTTCAGCAGAGTACCTCCTCGTCACATTAATTGGCACTGGCTTTCTTCCATGGGACTTGGAGGATTTTTTGCAGTTGGGGAAGCAAGACTGCATCATCTGTTCTAGTCTGCTTTTACCACAGAAAGGAGTATGTCCTGCAGAGCCTAGCAGGAAAGGAGATCTGTAGCCTTCTGCATTTCTACCTGTCAGTTTAGTTATTGTACCCACAAGCATTTGAAATACTGATAGCATTAGCTGTTTTACACAACAAAGAGTATGACTTCAGCGCCAGGGACTCACGCATCAGCTTCACCTTTAGTGCACCACGTAGCTGCTCAGCCACTGTCTTAAGTACCTATCTGCATTATCAGAGATCAGCACAGTCCAAGTCCTAACAGGTACCTACTGCTCACAAAGCTCTCTGCAGAAAAAGAAAGCCTTTTCGTCACCACACCTGTTACTCACAGTACAGTCAGCCTGCCATGAATCTGAGCAGTCCCACAGGGGGAGGAGGGAAGGCTGCTTCTGGCAGCCAGGCAGATGGAATGGAGGACAGGTTCTGTCAAGACATTCTTCAAGTCTTAGAGAGTATCCATGAAGACTTCCTCAAGTTTCAGAGCTTTTTCTGAAGAGCAAAGATCCTTAGCCTCTGTCCCTCACCTCCTCAGGCCAGTCTCATAGCTTTGCCACCTGCGGAAGGCAGGTCAGGTAAAGGTCTAGCGAGGCCTGGATCACAACCTAGAGCAGAAATAGTACGACATTCGGACCTTCACGTTCATGATTTACTGGTTAAGTCCTAGGCTTTTGTGCACAGTTGCACAACGACCTACAGGCAGACTTTTCACGCATTCCTATGGAGTTTGTAGGATTCCTCAAGACACCAGATTTATGGGTGCATGAGATTAGATGATTCTAGCAGCAGATGTTTCGTTTCCTACAGTGCAGGGCAAGTAGGAACTAACTGCCTGCGTTGGAAATGCACGAGCCCTGACAGCTATGCAGGCTGCTATCTGGTAAGGAAGCAGCTTCACATTGTTTTGTTGTATTATGCAGTCCAAACACCTTGACTAGTTAGCCTGCCCAGAAACAGATACTAAATCTATGAAGAAGTTCACTTCATCCAAGTTTAAAATTCAGCTGAATTTTATAAACTTGAAGTCTACATGTGAGATGCAAAATGAGTTGGGAAGTTTCCAGCTGATGTCATCATCTCCCTCCTTCATTCTCCCAGGAGATTTTCCAAGACTCTGGATTTACAGAGCAGCTTGCATCCACATAAAGCAAAACCTCAGGAGCTTGGTATTCAGTCTTCTGGATGGCAGCCTCCCCAATGGAGCAGCACACGCCAGAGAAAGCATCCAGAATTCAACTCTTGAAGGCTAAAAAAGGGTCTAAAATTCTGTAGGTATTGGCTTATTATCAAGTGAAGATCATGCAGTCTCCTGCTGAGTTAAGTGCAGCTAGTCAATACCGTAGCTTCTACAAACTGAATGTTAGTTTTCACCTATCCTGCCTTAGCAAGTGTACAGCTTAACCCGACAGCTTTGCTATCTGAGCAGCAGTCCATGAAGGAAGTGGAAGAGGCGATTCAGTTAGGTCTTCCATGCACAGGTAAGTTAATCTCTGGAAAGGGTTAGCCTGAAACCACCTGGTGTTGCAAGCACATTGCTTGCAACAATTCAACAAGTATTAGATGACACCGAGACGTTTAGAAATGTTGCTGTTTAGAGGCAAGTGGTACACTTAACCCCCAATATCCCTATTAACTTGGGGACCTTACAGCCAGGCCTGTACTAGCCCTCGAGCCTCACTGCTTCGCTTCTGAAATTTAGAGTGCTGTACCTTTCTCCTTGTGTTTCAAAGCGTCCTGTTGCTTTTTGCCATCCATTTCACAGAGAGACACAACCGTTGTTGAGGGGACAACAGTTCCACACAGCAATTGCAGCTGGTTTCTGGAACAGACTTACCTTTGTACCTTCAGTACACGACAATAAGCCATAGCAGAATTTAGAAAACTAAAATGCTTTAGATATATGTTCCCAAGAACACTATAAAAGCTTGCATTAACTTGGCTTTCACAGACCAAGTTTTGAAAGCAGGTATAGAGTTCTCTGCCACTGGCCTATACAGGTCAGCTCTGCATAGAAAGAGAGAGCACCTTTCCATCCTCCAGTCCATCTAGATCAGCTCACCTGTCACTGACAGCATAGTATCCTATTAAAACACCTCACTGAGCATCTGTATAGTGATATCTCAGTCTGCACAAGACTATTATCCAATACCAGCTGCAGACAAATACCTAAACTTCTCTTCAGATAAGAGAACAAAGGAAGAAAAGGCATTTGCTTCCCCTTTATACATGTTCAGTTTCATTCTCTACCAGGCACCAGCATCATACTTTTACTACAGGTCACCTTTGCTTCCCCACACATATCTGAGGTAGATATGAGATACTGCATGTCCCCTCCTCTTGCACTTGTCTTTGGGCAGCTACTTTAAGGCAAGAGTGACCAAAGTGGGGATCCAGACTGCAGAGAAGGGAGAACGCTCTGGACATAGTCAGGAAGGGAGGATAAGGAGGGAGTCTTGCTCTACAAGTTTTAAAAAAACCAAACAAAACCTCCACAGTTAAACTCCAAAACCCTATTTGCTCCCAGGAGGAAGTGCCACATTTCTACATTGATCTACAAACAAGACAGTGCTAAGTTGTAGTTTGGTAAGAACTGTGAGAATCAACTTCTAAGGCTGGACCTACCCTCCCGGGAAAGGGTAAGTGGTTCCATGTACACCAGCTCCTGACATCCTTCTCCAGGAATGGGAAGGAGAGTACAGTACACGTGGGTGTACTCACAAGGAACAAGATTATACCCTCAGAAGAGGTCAGTGTTTTCCACTATATTAATCATCTAGAATCAGATTGCAAGGTTGAGGCTATTTTAAGAGCAATACAGACTAAGCTCAAATCAGAAGCAATTCTTCTTGCTCTTACATGGAAATTTGTTAGCAGAGGAGGGACAGTGCTGGGTGTTGAGGACACAAGCCTAGATTTTTAGTTCCTAGCCCTGGAGGGTATTATGCAAGTCTGTGGGCCCTGCAGTGTTGGGGGAAAGCCCCTAACTCTAATGGGACGTGCATACCACACCTGGTCCACACCGCACCTCTACAGTTCCAGCAGTACCACTGGTATTCTGCCCACCTAACCAAAAAGCCACTAGATAAAGACTGGATCAGTTTGCTCTCAGGATATATTAAATAGGTGTCAGAGTACAGCATGCTGTCAAGCCACGAGCCTGATGACTTTGTTCTGGAGTTCATCCCTCAAACTAGTGTTTCTGCTCTGTAGGTCAGAGTTGCCTGGAGACAGACTCCTTACTATCCTTGAAAAAATAAGAATTTCAGATGCAGCAGCTGATCCTAACAGCATGCAGTTTGGTACCACTTAAGACCTGGGAGCATTCTTGATTATAAAGGTATCATACTTGGAATAGTGTTTCTTTACACTTTGGCTGGACAGAGAAACACTGGAACAAGCTTCACAGAGACACTACATGATTGACACGAGCACATTCCAAGCCTTCTCATGCAGGTCAAGGGATTCCCACCTTTTTCCTGAGGCTAACAGCCAAGTTTTATAGGATGGATTATTCTACCCGGTCGTTTGTTTTCCCATAAGTCACCACAGTTAAGCTAACCAGAGCAAGAATGTGGGCATAAAAGCGTTTCCTGCAAAAAGCATTTTCAGCAAGAGCAATAAGCCATCTCCTACGTCTGTTGCAAGTCTTCAGCGACTCAGCTACAATATGGCTCAGTTTCAGCTTTCCTCTGCATGGGGCTAAAGGGGGTGTCACAAGAAGGTGTCAAGTACCACATCAGGCCATCTGTTCATACAGCCTGTCTTCTCACAGAGTCCTTAAGAGGCTGGCCTCTCTTCCTAGTCTGGAAGGGGAACTGTGCAATATCACACTAAAGCTAAATGTGGTTCAGGTTACACTCTAAAAATGAAGACCATGAGTGGCATCTCACAGATGTTTTACAGCAGTTAAGACAAGTCCTTCAATATTAGTAATAAACCATGTTACTGTGCTACTTTGCGCACAAAAGGTCAAAAGGCTTTGGGGGCCAGGCATTTGGCAGCTGAAATGGGTTGTTATTTGGAGCAGACATTAATTAGGGAAAATGTAAAGGGATAAGACATACTTTTGTCTTATTAACTCTCACTAACCCGACATGTACTTCCCCATATCCTTTGAACAGGAAGAAGAGTGCAAGGAGTAACTGGATGCTTGCCACGTCTTATAGATCCCCTTCTGTGGCAAGGTATTTTAAATGCAATGAGGTATTTTAACACATCCACAGGATGAACTGTTCTCGTGGCAGAAACAGTCCCAGACCCAGGGTTAGCTTCTACATCTGTTTACAAAGCACTAGAATCCTCACAGAAAGCTTTATCTACCTTCCTAAGCAAAAAGCAGGTCTGGCAACTGTCCAGCAAGATTAGTTCAGTTATGCTTAAGCTGTAGAAAGTAGCAGAAAAGATCTTGAGTGCTTGTGACCCGAAGGAAAGCAAGGAAGTTTAACATTTGGGCAGGCTTGTATTTGCATCCTTTAGCAGAGCTAAAGGTTCTTTCTTCCTTCTACAGTTCTCAGTAGAAGGGAACAGGCACCAACTCCGCTCTATCTTCAGAGCTCAAAGATCTCTACAAATGGCAGAAGGTAGATGTCTTCAGAAACATTTAGAAGAATGCAGAACTTTGAGCTTTACTCTCCTCTAGCTCTGTTAAGTTCCATGTCCATCTGCAAGTTTGTTTCAAGAATATTGTTTGTTAATAAGACCTGAATAATTATTAGAAGGGTTCTGCAGCTGTGTGCACCGGAACATCATAACCCATTTTGACGTGATAAAGAGCACCTTGTTTATGAACAAGCCTAACACACCCAGTGTTTTGTTTAAAGCTTCGTTTTTGGAACCTGAGCTCTGACCTTCTAAATAGTAAAGCAGCAGCCAGGATTCAGACCATGAGCAGGAAAACTTGAATCCAGCATATGACTAGGAGTCATTCCCAATCCAAGAAGCCAGATTTATATCTGATTACAGATGGAACAGTTGTTAAGCTTGTCCAAACTAAACTGCCTTCTCCTAGAGACATACAGCTTTGTGTTAAAGCTCTGCAGACATACCATGCAGCAGTTTTTTCCTGTTCACACTCTAGAAGTAGGTTTAGCTGCATCAGTTATCTAGGTATTCAGTGTCACCACAGTGCCAATTTGGCCGAGATGTTTTTGAGAGCAAACAGTAATATTTTTTAAATGTAAACACATGCAAAGGACTGGGGAGAAGCAGAAAGAAGAAACAGCAAGTAAAGAGATGATAGAGGGCTGGAAAGCACTGTAGTACCCTGGTGAATACTTTGTTTAAACAAGCAAGAATACACTTCCATATTGCACTACAATGTGGGTTTCCTCATGCTCACTGTTTCAGATGAGTTGCATTAGCATTTCCCCACACAAGATCAGTGGAGGCTTCATGAGAGCAAGTCAGACTGACAAGACATCACTGTGCAAGTAAAGGAGGCAGAGATATTCAAAGGAAAGAACTCGTGTTTTCATCTTGAACCCTGGAAGACCAGGAGGAGTGTGCTCGTGGAGAAGTTCTCAGAGTTAGTTTACGCAGGTGCAATTTAAGGGATAGCTCTCCATCACATTTGCTGATAAACAAGACATTTTCCAGCAGAAAGGGATTCACTCCCAGAGGGGTAAAATAAACAAAGTGCGCAGTTGTTGGAAGAAAAAAAAACAAAAAACACCCACACACACCACACAGTATGACCACTTCACTCCCTGATTTAAGGAGAGCAAGTGAGGAAAAGCTGTCATGCAGTATTTCCTCACAGTATGAAAACTATCTATAGAGACTGATGAAGGGAAGAAACAAGGTATGAGATTTACAGACTAACTGATCTATAGAAACACCCTTTTATGGCCTAGGCTCCTGACAGCCACTGTGGCACATACAGGTGTTCGGTACACATGGCTTCAAATGAAGTATACTGATCCAGGAATAAGCTAATCAGCACACTGAAAGTCAGCATACAAATCCTGAAGAGGCCAAGCTGATCACTAGCAATAAACGGTATTGATTAAGATTTTCCAGGGATTTTCTTGGCGACAATCCAAACCACAGCTTCGTCTTGGCAGTATCCAAGATTTTCACTTAACAGTTTGCCTTATACTAGCCTCTAAAAAGCTACAGCAAAGGTGCCAGTTCTACCCAGATAAGCATGGGTTTGAGTATTGTCAGGAGTAGTCTATTGCTTACCATTCCCACATGTCAGCACTTTCACCACCCAGCTAGTCGAAAGTAGCTGTTGCTAACACCATCTGCAGCACTGAGGGGGAAGAGGCTTCTCTGCCCTTGAGCAACACCTGCACTGCAGCATATTCCTTTCAAGGAACATATCACGTCATTCAAGCTCACTCAAAAAGTGAGGCCAACTATGCAGGCAGACTTTAAGATATTTTTTTTTATACCCTAAGAGGCCCTTTAAAAGGATACAGCAAGTTCCATTCAAGCAGTGTAAGGCAACACTTTCCCATGAGGACAGGGCATTGAACCAGTGTAGTAACAGCTTTCTTGGTAGATGCGACAGAGAAGAGCTTCACCCCCCTTGCTAGTATTTTGGCTTTGAGAAGCTACTAGCTACTCTCATCAGATATGCAGTGTTAGGGTGGTTTAAAAGAGCTTGTTTTTTCAGACTTAAATTCAGCTTGAGGTTAGAGGACAGACTAAGAACAAGAATCAGGACTAAAGCATGTGCTTCAGTGCTGTAAGACATCCCATCACTAGCAACACTACAGACCACTGCAACTATTCTTTTCCAAGACAGGCAGAGAGATTGTCATCCTCACAGTAGGGTCTGCACTCCTTAATTTGAGGGTATAATATAAAGCCAGTTGCTATCTACATTTTGTTCATTTTCCTAGAGAGTAGCGTATTACATATTTTCATGTCGTCTTTGCTCCCACACGCTAGTGTAGTTCTCTTCAACCTAAGATACATAAGCCCAGAAGCCTGAATCCAGCAGAAGCCCATCTTTAGGGGTTAGAGACACCACTATTTTCACTTCCAGAGTAACTTCTCACCTACTGCTTATTGCTTCATAGAAGATACAGTGTAGAAGCTCTGAACGTGGCTGTAAGACAGTGATGTTCTCCAAAGGAATTTATGCTTTGAGGCCCACTCTAAATACAGCTCTTAGATGAGCTCCTTCCTTGCCTGTTGTATGCATTTTGGATTATTGTGTTTATTTTCAGAACCATTTCAGCTAGTTCCACTAACCCATGTCACCTACATGCTTATTCAGACAGCTGCTTCATGATTTCTGTGAAATACTTGGTTGAGAATCAACAGTTTTGGCATTATAACATCACCTACAGCTGAAGGCAACACCTCTTTCCACCCCCCGTCCCTCCCAATTTAGAAAATAAAACAAGTCCCATAAATTCATCTGTCAATAAACCATTTAAGTTGAACTGACATTGGGAATGCTGACTGATTAAAAGAGTTGCAGCTCACTGGATTTGTTTTCCATCTTCAGTTGGTCATTGCAGTATTGCTAGTAGCTACCTTGCTGTCAGTTATTGCCCTTAGTAACTGGAAGGGAAACAGGTTCCCCACGGTTTTTCCATAATTTACTAAGAGTAAATTCTTACTAAGAGTAAATTCACTCAGCTTTTACCTCAGGGTTGCAGCTGCCACCACCTCCAAGGTCGCGTTTGGAGCCTTCTGCCCCATTTCATCCCCAGGGATGGGAGTAGTCTTCCCCAGCCACAAGAGCTTGGAGTCTCATCTGCACTGCAACCTGGGCTCAGGCAGTCAAGTCAGCCACAGCTTAAAGAGTCAGTACAGCTCAGCACTTAAGATCTTGCTCAAGGTCGGCAGAGAACAAACCTCAGTGAAGTCACTTCTAAGAAATACACAAGATCAACTGCCATTTTTAGTTGGTGTATTGTCTTCTGCAGAAGGAAAGCACATGCAAGTTACAATCTCAAAGATGCAGTTTAGGTGTTGCAAGTAGATTTCCACATAGCAGTACTGAGTCTCACTGCACTGTAAGAGCTCCCGTCTTGTCTCCTGATCTACTTTACCTGAGTGTAGAGGCTGGTTTCTGTAAGGAAGAGACTGGCTAGTGCGATAGCCAGATAATCTGTTTGAGATACCGCAAGAGTAATCCACAATGCTAGAAGACAACAAGTTTGCAGGTTAATCTAGGAACTGATGTCTCCCAGATCACAGTGTGTCAATAGGAAAGCCTCTGTCTTTATCCTCTGCCCCTCCCATCATTAATTACAGGGACATGCTGCCTGAGGCTTATCACAAACCCCTGAGGCACCAATAAGAGAATGATGTGCCCACACAACTGTAAAAAGAGAGCTTCTTAATCAATCTGGTTATCCCCTTCTCCTCCTGAAGGAGCTCAGAGAGCATAGAGCAACTCGGGTAGGTTTGAGGCATTCCAGCACAAGCAGCCCAGAGGATTCTTTCCGACCACCAAGTATAACTTTTTCCACCATGGCTGACAAGTTATTGCCAAGACTCACCCTTCTGAAACCCGTCTCAAGAACCAAGTTCCTCTATGTATGTTTTGAATATCTGTTTTTAATACTCTGTCTCATTAAGTATGAAGCAATCCTGTTGAAAAGATTATGAAAGCTGTGCAACACTGAACTCAACCTCAAAGCATACCCCTCCCTCCATTAAGTTGAAATAAGAACCACAAAGCTATAATACTGTTATACAGTAGAAGCTATGTTCAGTTTTACCAGATGCAAAGATTAAAAAAGTAACAGTACTAAGACAGTTATGTTGATGCAAGTGTTTGTCCCAAGTTAAGTGTTAGCTATCCTTCACCTTGTTCAGAAGAGATGGGAATTGCCAATTCCAGAGGCACTCACTGTATTGAGAAGTTGTGGATCACAAAGAAAATGAGTACAGTTTTACTACAGTACTAGAGCACCTACATTGTAAGATACCATTCAAGCACCCTTACCAATAAAATCCTAGTTCTATAAATGAAGGCAACTGTGTTGTTGTATGTGCTTCTACACCATCTTTTCAGTAAGATACCATGGTATTAACCTATCCAAGTGATATAATGAATTGGAGAGATTAAATAGCTAGAGAAAGCAGTTCCAGTTACCACCATTATGAAAGATAGGAAACTGGATTCAGCCAGCAGCTTGGCTGTGGGTAGAGCACTGATGGCAAGCTGAAAGCCATGCCAGGTTTAAGTCAGTTCTTTTAACTAGGAGACTAGAAGAGCTGCCTGATGCACATGCATGCACACACACACACAGTGCAACAGGATAAGAGGCAGCAGCAGTCCCTTTGAACAGCCATCCAAAACTGGAGTTCAAAGACAACGACTAAGCTCAGCCTTTGAGAGCTGATGGCCCATTTATGAAGCATGTGGCAGACAAGTGCTTGCACCTAAAAGCTTCCTGGCCTAAGAACCACGGTTCAGCAATTTAACACACATCTACTATGCAACGTAACCTGCCCATTCACTGCAGTGACTGAGGGAAGAGAACCACAGGATTTCCCAAAAGCCAGGAGAACAGCTTCATGAATTCTGAAACAGTTAGAAGATAGTTCAACTGAAGTAGCAATCCTACTGTCCGAGGTGGAAAACAACATTCCTGTGTCTTTCAAGCACTTCTGCAGACAAGGACAGGGATTTACTGGAAGAAGCCTCACGTTCACAGGTCCTTATGGGTAACTTGAATCACAATGGTATTTCCTGGAGGGACAACACAGCAGAGGTGACATCAACCTAGAAGGTTTCTGAAGTGCATTGGTGACAACTGCCTGACTCAGGTGATTGATAAGTTGACAAGAAGAGATGCTTTGGTGAACTCCAGTCTTACAAAGAAGGAATAATTGGTCAGAGATGTGAAGGTAGGGGGCTGCCTCGGCCACAGTAGCCATGAGCTGGTGGAGTTCACGGTCCCGAGGGGAGGGAGCAAAGCAAAGAGCAGGATCACAACCCCAGCCTTTCAGGGAGCAGACTTTGGCCTCTTCAGGGATCTGCTAGGAAGAAGGCACATGGCCCTGGAGAGGCATCCAGGAGAACTAGTTGATTTTCAAGGAACACCTCTCCAGCCCCAAAACTGGTCCATCCCAATGAGCAGGAAACCAAACAAAGGTGGCTGGAGTCCTGCATGCATGAACACGGACTAAACTCAAATATAAAAAGGAAGCATAAAAAAGGCAGCAGCAGGCACAGTTGACCCAGGAAGAACACAGAGACACTGTCTGAGCATGCAGGGATAGGTTTAGTGGGATGGAGCCAAATCTGGCACAGGATGAGAACAGCAACAAGGCTTCTATAGGTACATCAGCAGCAAAATGAAGAACAAGGAAAATGCAGTCCTGATGGGGCAGAGGATCTGATGACAAAGGACACAGATAAGACCAAGGTACTCGGTGCTTTCTTTGCCTCAGTCTTTATTGAGATAACCAGCCTTCAAGAATCCCAGGCCTCTGAGACCAGTGGGAAAGTCTGGAACAAGGCAAACTCACCACCAGTGGGGGAAAACCAGGTTAGGGAGCATTTCAACAAACTGGACAGACATAAGCCCATGATGAGATAGACCCACAAGTGCTGAGGGAGCTGGATGATGACACTGTAATGCCACTTTCAATTATCCTATCCTTATTATGGTGATGAGGGGAGATTCCTGAGGACTGGAAGAAACCAAGTGTCACTCCTGTCTTCAAGAAGGCAGACACAGGGAAATACAGCCTCACTTCAATCCCTGGAAAGGTGATCAAGCAAATATTGGAAGCCATTTCCAAACACACGAAGCACATGGTGATGAGAAGTCAGCATGGACTTAAAGGAAGTCATGCTTAAGCAACCCAACACCTGCTATGAAGATATGACTGGCCTGGTGTACAACTGGAGAGCTTTAATGTGGTTTATCTCAAATTTAAGAGGGCTTTCAACACTGTCTTCCATAACATCCTCCTAGACAAGCTGATGAGGTACAAGGTAGGCAGATGTACAGCGAAGTGGACTTAAAACTAGCTGAACTGCTGGGCTCAAAACATTGTGATGCCACAAATTCCAACTTGAGGGCAGTCATTAGTGGAGTACAGCTGCAGACAGTAATAGGGCCACTACTGTTTAACACCTTCATTAATGACCTAAATGATGGGACAGGGTACATCCCCAGCAAGTGTGCTGAGGGTACAGCACGGGATGGAGTGCTTGATACATGAGATGATTGTGCTGACATTCAGATGGACTGCAACAGGCTGGAGAAGTGGGCTGACAGATGAAATTCAACATGAGGAAATGCAAAGCCCTGCACCTGGCAGGAATAACCCCATGTAGTAGTATGTGCTCGGGGCTGACTGGTTGAAAAGCAGCTTGGCAGAAGGAAAGAAAAAAAAAACAAAACCAACCACCCAGCCAAAAACACTTGAAAAAAAAAAAAAGAAAAAACACTGCACACAACAGATCCCGGTGGAAAAGTTGACCATAAACCAACAATATGCTTCACAGCAAAGAAGGCCAACAGCCTGGAGAGGAGAATGCTCAGGGGATCTTACCAATAAGGATAAATACCTGATGGGAGGGTGTACAGAAGGTGGTGACAGACTCTTTCAGCGGATCCAACAACACAACAAGAGACAATGGGAACAAATGGAAATACTGGAAGTTTCACTTAATGTTATTTGAGGGTGACTGGATGCAGGAACAGGTTGCCTAGATAGATATTCAAAAACCAATTTCACAGTGCCCTGGGCAGCCTGCTCTAGCTCACCGTGCCCCGAGCCAAGGGGCTGGACTAGAACATATCCAGAGCTGCCTTCCAGCCTCAACTTTTCTGTGTCAGTTTTGTGTTCCTGTAGATTGCAACTGAGATCAACTCATCCATACCGACATTGTTTCACGAGTTCACCAACTTCAGTTCCTGACTTTCTGTAGTCCTCAGTCTCTCCCAAGACTGAGAATTTACCTCCAACTTGCTTTAAGAAAAATACATGGTGCTGGTCTAACAGTTCTCATTTAGTTAGAGAAGGAAGAGGTTTGTAGGAGCTCAGGCAGATCTATTTTAAGCTTTCAGATTACACTGCAAACTGGTTTCATCTGTGGGTGGATGAAGTTAAGAGCAATAATTAAACCAGCAACCAAGGAGGCTGGAAGTAGAGCTCCAGACTCTCAGTATATTTTTTGTTGGGAGAGCTGCCAGGCTCCTTCCAGAATATGAGAGCTAAGTAACAGCACTCCAGGAAACACACCAAGTATTTATACTTGACCAGGTGCTAATACAGCCCTGTGGCTTCACCAGAGCAGTAGCTTGGAAGGTCACATGCCAGCAACAGTTTTCAGTTAGTAACCAGAAGTTTGCAGTAGGCGTTTTAACATCCATCTCCATGAATTAGCAAATTCAAACTATGCATTCATTGCAAGCCTGGTATTCCACATGAGCTCTGCTTGATACACTACCTGTAAAGTAGACTTGAAGCTCACTTCAGCTGTCTAGTGTTAATAAAGCCAAATAGAAGGCATGGGCATCTTTAAAGAAGAAAAGCTGAACAAGTTATAGGTAGCTGGCCACAAGTACAGTATCAGGTGGTCAGAGATGCCTGAAAGAGGACAAGGGAGTCCGAGGACAGGTGGGATATTAAAGCTTTTGGAGTGACAGGCAAGAAACCAGCACTGGGAGTCGGGACCCTATCAGATAGCCGCCAGTCTCAAGGCAAACCATAGCAAGAACAGCCAACTTCACCCGTTAGGAAGATACTCTCACGACACAAGTCTAGAGGGACTACAAGGACCACAGAGGACAGCGGGAGTAAGCCATACAGAACGCTTTCTTTCGAATGCTGCACAGCCTGGCACTTCCAACACTTAGCAACATGCTATTAAATCTGCACAGCTTCAGTGGGGCTGCACCCTGAATCTTATCATACTTCTACAACCATTTCGGTACAATCACACAGCAGAATACCATCTGCTTCTCACCTCTGCTCTGAACCCAGTAACCCGTTAATAATGCCTTTTCTCCTCAGTGTCAAAGTGTTTGTCCTAGTGCACAGAGCAGTTTCACTATCGAAAGTGGCAAACTAATGAACCAGAGTCAAGCAGTCACATGCAAGCAGAACTTCCTTTTTTTTTTTTTTTTTTTAAAGGAAAAAAACAAGAGAAATCCACACTGACACTTCCCCATTTGTCTTACTTTCCTCTGTCTACTTTCCTCATGCAATTAGCTTGCATGCCTTCAAGAAGCTCTTTAAGAGAGCAAGAACTCAGTTTTACAGCTAACTGCAATGGACCCTGCCATGCATCCTGAGGGATTGTTTCTTCCTGCATGTTTCCCTTTCACCTGATGTCAAAAAAAAAAAAAAAAAAAAGGGGGGGTCAGTACTGCTTAGGTTCAGCTTTAGCTGTCTCCTTATTTGGAGGCTAGCAAGGGAGAATAAGCTCGAAAAAGCTGATGGTGGTCAGGTATTAGGACGAAATGTTTTATGCAATTAGACTTGAGGGGAACAGAAAGATCTTTATAGAAAGATCTGGCCAATACAGAAATGCTTTAGAGACAAGAATCTACAGCTCAAGTGTTTCATGTTTGCTGCAGAATCACTGTGAAAGCCACGTACTTAGCCAGAGATGTCCACTTCATTTAAGAGGTTAGATGCTGCTCAGAAGTCAAGGTTTCCTGGCTCCTAAAACAGCTCTCTCCTACAAGTCAGGATGAAGATGCTATTTCAGACAATGAAAGCTCTGCAGCGCTCTTCATAAGATTCAGAAAACTTGACGCTAGTCTACTTAGAGGGCCTCAGAACCACGGAAGCCACGGAAAACAGGTTTTCCTTCCCTCTCCCATGACCTATGCTGTTGTAGCATCAGCCACTGTTCTTAAACAGCAACCAAAAGTTTGTGAGACTTCAAAGTTAGACAGGGTCTACGCTACTAGATAATTCCCATGTTTGGATCAAAAACCAACAGGAGACACGCAGGCAGTGTTCCTGTCCTCCAGGTTCCTCTGACTCAGGATAAAGTATTCTTATTCAGCAGCTCCAAAAAAGCAAGGAAAGCATGCTTTAAAGAATGCAGTGCAGCGATGGCAGAGGTTCAACCACTTCAGGCTGCACATCTGTGGCAGTGGAAATTGCAGCACTGCTTTATGGGTAGACAACTTCCCCTACTTTTGCACTTTCTCCCCTCAGACGATTTCAGTCTTAGATACTTTCTAAACACTGCTGCGAGATAAAAGTATTTGCTCAGAGCAGGTAGGAAGAACCCAGAAAAAGCAAGTTATCCAGTTCACGGTGATGGGTCAGCCATTGCCACTATCACTCTGCCAGAGGGATGTCCTAGTACAGGCTTGGTTATGGACAGTGGTCCTCACAGAAGCTTACTGACTCAGACCCACTTTGAAGCAGGAGACTTCGACCCAAACTTCTCCCACAGTGCCAATGTCCACCAGACTATCCAGAAAGGCCAAGAGAGCAGACTAGCACAGCTCCTATTCAAGAATCAACAAAGAACAGCTGCAGAGCTTTAAGCTTAAGTCAGACTTGAATACTGGCCTCCCTCTGCTACCCAACCATTGGAGCTGTCCACACATTGTTAGGTGATTAGTGAGGCAGCCTTTCAAGAGATTACTGACCCACCACCACCAGAGATTAAGATCAAGAGATATACTAGCCATCTAAAATGGAGTTTTACTTATTTACCTCCACTTACTGTACTCGCTCTCTAGACTACTCAATACGTAGTGCAAGCAGTTGAAGTTTACTGTTGCCTTAAAGTTAGGAACACTTGTTTGTTTGCTGAAGTTTCTTCCTGAGGTGGGAAAGAAGTCGACTCATTTTTTTCTTGCCAGTGCATCACGTATTAAGCGGAAGAAGGGACATCCCTCACACAGCAGAGCTGTTGGATTCCTTCCATCAGAAGGATCAGACGTTTGGCTTTTTCTGCTAATTCAGCTAAAAGAAAAAAAAAAGAATGCTGCTCTCTTCCTACTGGAAATCCTTTCATTCTGCAAGGCTCATTACCCTAGTGCCATTTCCAGGTCAACCACAGAACTGCTCTCGAGTCTAAAAATCACTTACCTCAGCCCCTTTTTGCTCTTCCCTTTAGAGTACTTCTGCGCTGCCAAGTACCTAGAACAGGACAGTACTACTCACAGGTACTAGAAGATGGACTTCACCTTTGTTGCTGGCAGAAAAACTGGGCAAGAACGTTCCTACTAAGGAGAAGTTAGCTGATCACAGCCTGAGGCTAGAAAGGTATTTCTGCTCCTAGGTTATCAGGGATGCTGATACACTTCTTAGACACATCAAAGCAGTACAGAGGAGAGGAGCCTGCTAGTGCTCCAAAAGCTAAAAAGCTCTTCAATACAGCTGAGGAAAGAAGTTACAGGCTGTAAGCTACTCCTCAGAACAGAACTTCTCACCAGCTACACAGCAGTGTGGATGGACAGTGCTAACAAGAGTGAGTGCAGTGCCACCACTGCACTCCTGAGCTGCGGGAAGACCCATGAAGGCAGCTGCCAACTCCTATTGCTACAAGCTGGTCAGACAGCAACCTAGTTACATGCGTAAATTCAATCTATCATAGACAAAAAACTCCACAATTCCTACTTCCACACCCCCTTCTCTCAGAGGGCCATCAACTCTGACAAGTTTCATAGATGAAGGCAAAAGGAAGGTAAGCCCGACTTCTCACTTGAGCAACAGTGGGCAAACGTTCAAGGAGAGGGCTCCTTACATGGGCAAGAACAAGTGCTGAATCTGTACAGCACAGTTCCAAGGCAGCAGAAGGTGACACTTGGAGGAGGCCAGACCACCTTGACTCATTCCCCTACAGCATGGGAGTGTATCGGACCAGATGCTGCTTTTGGAGGCTAGCAGATCCGTCCTGCCCAGAAGCAGCTCCACACTCCCCAGGACAACAGCCATAGGAAGCACCTCTTGCCACCAGCAGCTCTGTAACACCTTGTATGCACACCAGCTGGCCCAGAACTGCTTATTATAAAGTTTCAAACCAATCTCACCCCTTGCAACCCTTGCTCCCAGGAAATCCTACCTTAACACATTTCAGGAAGTCTGCCCATAGAGATACTAAGTCCTTGCAAGAGTAGTTAATGTATCAGCCGTGCTGTGCTACCACTACTGCTTTCACATCCAGGAATTGTCACATCCAAGGCCCACACACGGGCAAGGCACTTTACAAAGCCCGCTAGTGTCCTGCAGACACATGCCTGAGCTAGGGAAGGGAAAGCAAGCACAGATACCCCTGCAACAGCATCCTTTCCACACTACACTGCTGTGAAGAAGCGAGCAGGAGCTCAGCTCTGGAGAGGACAATCACAGACAAGTTGATGGCAAGCTCAGTGGCAAGGAAACAACAGCAGCTCCAAGCCTTTCCCGTGAGGGCTACAGGAAGGAGACGGCGAGGGAGTTGTAGCAATTCCTGAAGCATTCAGACCCGTCCGTAGAGGCTACGAGCCACAGCAAGATACGATCAGTAAAATCTTGCCTCTCGCAAGGTGAGAGGCCACCTGCCTCCCCCGCCGCGCGGCGGCTTCCCTCTCCGGTGGGAGTGGGAGCACCGGCGTCCCAGCCGGTCCCTCGCACAGACAGACACGATGCCCGCGGCCCCCACACCGGGTGCCTTCTACCCCCTGCGCAGCCCCGGACTCTCGCAATGGATGTCACCAGCGCCCAGGGCTTCATTTCCCCACGGGGAGCCAGGGATGCAGCCGGGGAAGGGGATGTGGCGGGGAAACACACACACAGCCCTCCTCCCTCCTCTCCATGCTCCCCTTCAGAAGCAGAGGCCCCCCCCGAACGCCGCGTCCCTCCTTCCCCGGGCCATACCTTGTCGGCGATGCTGCGGGGCAAGAGCAGATCGGGGCTGGGGGTGAGCGCCGGCCCCATCTCCTCGCTGCTGGACGTGGCGAGGGGATGCGGCATCTCCCGCAGCGACTTGGGCCCAGAGGACGGGAGAGGCTTGGGGGCTCCTGCCGCGCTGCCTGACATCGCGCCGGGGTCGGGCAGCGACGGAGTGAAGGAGGGAGCGGAGGCCGCACCGCCTCCGCGGGAAGCTGCGGGGCCGCGGCCGGAGCCTGCTCACCGCCACCGCGCTACGAGGAGGAGGAGGAGGAGGAGGAGGAGGAGGAGGAGGAGGCGGCGGCGGCGGAGGAGGAGAAGGAGGAGCGAGAGCAGCGACCGCCCACGCCGCCGCCCTCCTCTTTACATAGCGCCATCCGCGCC